>APFE030097124.1:0-21474 GCA_000404065.3 Pinus taeda
TAATAATAAATATTCTTTATTCGATTCCTATTTATTCATGTTTATATTATTGTGTTAAATATATGTATTATTGAAATTTTTTGGTATTTCATTTTTTTTCTTATTTCTAAATATTTCTAATGAGAGAGAGTCATTTTGCACGAATAGGGAGAGTCTCTAACATTAAAATCACTATTCTACAATAAATTGGTCAAATGATCATGATGGAAAAATATACAACTAGGAAAAACACGTTGGTGACATGCTGAATATGAACAGGTATGAATGTGAAAATTCTAATAAGTCCATTTGGTTCCCCTCCTTACTAATTTCGGTAGACATGAAATAAACTTCACTAGTTAGTCCTCCAGAAATCTTTAAAAATCTTCCAAAAGATGGAGATTACCTCAACACATACAAAAAACGAATCCTCCCTCATCGCATGTTCAATTGTCCATACAAATAATTGAATTTTGGTATTTCAACTCTTTAGATGTAGACCCGTAAGAGATTCTGTATTAGCCTATAATTGACGAAATATATATTGGATCAGTTAATAATCTAATATAATATTCCCAATTCCACCATAAGCTCAAGAAGAACAAGGGGATATACTTTTACTCCTTTGAGATGTTGAACAAGAAGAATAAATGGAAGCATAATTATACACAACCATTTAAATTTAACCTCTTAGAACTTGTGACATAAACTCATAAGAATATTACAAGAAAAGACTCACGAAGTTGGAAACGAACAGGGACGTAAACGTATACAATAAATGGAAATGGAATATTTTTGGCTATTCAACTAGAAGACACACAAAAACAATAGAATCTACACTCAATTGCATGAAAAGATTTTGAGGATATCGTATAAAGGGTAGAAAATAAAAGAAGCATAGAAAATTAGAACAATTTCTACAATAATGTATTGGGTTTGACATCTTGTAATTTCTTAGACATGGAGAATATGTATTCATTGAAACAAAACTGTAGAAAATGATGGTAGTTCAGGAAAAACAACAAAATAAAAAATCGATTCCAGACAAACTCAATGTAGAAAGGTGCTCATCATAGTCATACGACCAAGGATAGTCGACTGAACCAAATAGGAAAAAATAAAAATTGAACATCGACTTGACTTGTGATTTAATCCATGTTACTACGATAAGTAGTATAGAATAAAATGATGTTCAAGTTGGAACGCAATCCAAGTAGAGTAATAGTGACAAAGTTTCATCCAAGTATTCTAGGTTTGATGACATATTTAGTTGCCTACTAACAACATTCAGTAGAGAGAACAACATGAAATGGAGATTTGGTTGGAATTTTATAACTATTAAATAGATCAACATAATATAAACATGCTAATAAGAATTAATGATCCACCTTTTGCAGTCCAACAATTAGTACATAAGTCGGTCAACCACATGTTTTATATACCTATAATTATGCTCATTTCCATAGCTATAAGTTAATTATTAGGTTGATAGAATATATCTAAACCCCATGGAATATGTTGGAATATTCATAGTAATATTGACATATTTCACTGCTAAAATTTTCCACTAAGGTTTTTTTGTTGTTTAGAGAGTTTTCGGCGAAATCACATACTAAATCATTGTTGTTGAAATATGCATGCAATTTTTTTTATAAATAACCATAATATAATTTCTAATAAAGTTATTATTTAGTTAATTTTTTTTTAATATATTAAATTTCATAGGAATAATGGGTTACCAATTTTTATGGTTATCATGGATTGAATTTTATTTGTGGTTCGATCCATTTAATTTATATGGATTCACTAGTTTGTCTTAATTTAATGTTAATATTTTCTTCTAACTTAAATTGGAAAAGAAATCCAAAATAGATATGCCTATAATTATGTTGATAGTAAGAATAGATCTTCCATAGTTACAATTTAATTATTAGGTTGATCACAACTATTTAAACCCCATGGAAAATGTTGGAGTATTCATGGTAATATTGACATATCAATGATAAGATGTCTGTCCAAGTTAGGTAGAATCTATTAATTAAATTATCTCAAATTAATTAATTTAATAAAATGGCATATCAACACATCATATTGGGAATGTGGTATTTCTAAGCCATGGTAATGTAAGAAGAAATGTTTCCAATTAAAAGATTTCCATAATAATAGTGGGGTGAATATACATGGATAAACATATTTTTATATATTATATAACTCCAGTAATAACAATAATAATAATAAATATATAGTTTAGCAAACTTTTATGAATTTTATAATCTAGTTAATGCAATACTTATAATGGGGTTAGTCTTTTGATTCTTATCATAGATTGATGGATATAGCAATTTCCAATCCATTTAATTATATGGCCACAATATTCTAATAAACCAATAAATCCTTTATAGTCAAAATATTTCTTATATACATGTGTATTTTAAATTAATGTTGAAACCATTTTTTTAATTAAATTGAAAAGGAATAGATATCATAAATAAATTTTAAATAATTTTTTGCCTTCTATTAATGACTAATATTAAAAATATTAAGTATTGATTATTTAATCTCTAGCATGAACCTATTGATTATTAATAATTATATTAAAATTCTAGAAATCCTATTATAAGGTATACACAGTATCAACATAACATAATTAAGGAATCATAAATATCTTTTCACAAATTTATTTATTTGTTTTTCAGATGTGTAACTTATATATTCCCATTTTTCTTTAATCACTAATATTTATATTAATATTGCATAAATAATTATATTTGTAATTGATTTTTAATATATATATATATATATATTTATATATTATTTATATATATTTTATATTATATATATATATATATATTTTAATTTTGTCTAATCAATTCTAAGTTAAATTTTGAGGCCTTTTATTGAAATCTAAGGCGTTGTTGAGTTCAATTGCAATGAATTTCACTATATGTACAGTCTATGAGATATTTTTGTATCAAATTTATGCAAATCACAAATGCATTCACATTTATTTCTTTAGGAATGGAATTTAAAGGATACAAATCAAAATATATTGAAACCATTATACAAATATTAATTCTTTATCTAACCTCATTATTCATGAAAATCCCCCTTTGAATGAATGCGAGATATGCAAGACACCTTCCATGTGATTTGGAAGCGAATGGTAATACAATATAAAAATATATTTTTTGATATTATTGAAAAATTAATAAATATATTTTAAGAAAAACAGTAAAATAAATGGAAATATAATAAAATAGATATACACTGAATGAGAAAGGTAATACTTTTAATTAACAAGGAGATAATTGTTCAACATTACACCTTGTTTACGATAGGTAACACCGACATCACCTCCTATTGCAACTCTTCTGCTAAAAATGATCATATTTTTATTATATATGAACAATGACAAACTCCTTAGTTCTCCTTCTTATCAAAAGAAGCCATGGAGGTGAGATAAACTTGGACATGCATAAAAAACATTAAAGAAATAAAAGAAGAGTACAATGTTTCTTTGACTAAATTATATAATATAATTACATTTATGCATCCTAAATTGTCTTTCATCATTTCAAATAAAAAAGTATCATGAAATGTACACGCCCTTAGAATTGAGGATTTTCATGAGTACTATGTCACAAAGCCTCACAACATGCAAACATTAAACGACCCACAACTTTATTCCTTGTTAGTTATTCCCCATATTTTAGTTTTATTGAAGAATGTCTCATGTTATCTTCTCCTTTCATCACTTAATTCTTTTGTATATTTTGCACAACTATGACATGTTTTTTCTTTCTCCTCAAATGGTTCTATCTAGTAGCAAAACTTTGATGGAAATTTATTTTAAAGCTTATAAACCTTGCCTATCATTATTACTCCCTAATATCCACAATGTTAAATGCTTAATGATATTTTCGTAAAAATTTTGAGAGTTCTAATTATTTTTAAGTTAAAATAATTTTAAAGTATAAACTTTGAGCAAATAAATTTAAAAAAATGTCAAAATTGACAACTATTTTTATTTTTTTATTTTGAAAAACCTTAGAATATTACCCCCAATAAATTTCTCTACTACGTGGAAAATTATTAGGCTTATTTACATTGGAACATTGTTTATTCTACCAAGAGCTCATAGACTATCCGTCAATATTATCTCATTTTTCGCTTTACTTAGTCATGCCCCTTCCTCGTCAAGGGTGATTTAACTCCCAGAGGATGATAGAAACTATACCTAACCACTTTAACCATTAAATATTTTAGTTGAGTACCCTACTAAATATATGTGGGATTTTCCACTTTCTTATTTATATGGGTCTATAACTATGCATAATCATTTGCCACTTGCTCCTTGTTCACAATCGCTAGCAAAGGTTGCTTCATTCATGTAGAAAATTTGGACATATATATTTTGGTTTGTGCGGTCCTATGCATTTTAATTATCATAATGAAAATAAATGTACGAAATATTATGTTGATGATTACACTGGAATGTGTTGGGTGTACTTACTAAAAAGTAAATCTCAAGCTTTCAAAACATTTAAGGATTTTCATGTATGGTTTGAATATGAAGCATGATCACACATTGTCTCTCTTCATACCATTAATGGAATATAATGTAATCTAATGAATATGAAAAATATATTTGCAATCACGGGATTCAACATAAGGGCATAGTTCCATACAATTCTAAACAAAACTAAGTGGTGGAATGAATGAACATTACTCTATTGAATATAGTTCTCTCAATGAGGTTTTTCAAAAATAGAAAATTGATGTTTTGGAATTATGTGATCATATTTGAAATGTATGTGAAAAACTTATGTCCATCTCACACTCTTAGAAAAAGTGTCCTTGTAAAATGTGGTATGGATGAAATCCTTCGATAAGCCATCACAATGTCTTTGGTTCCTCTACACTCACTTATGTTTGTTATAGTATAGCGATTATTGGGTATATCACTATAAGTTTTCACTTCTTACTTTGTGGTTGTGATGTATCATAAGTTGGTTACAGTTTCCTCAAAGGATATCAGGGTAATTTCTACTTTTTTCAGTGATTTCGAAATGAACTACCCTTCATACATGGAGTTCCTTCCAATATTGTACAATCTTTCTAGAATTTTCATTCTATGATTAAACCGTAACTTGATTCTCATCTCGATATAATTTCTCTTTATACAATCATATATGTACAATCCTAATGTTCTTTCATTTACAACAAAGCAACGGATTGAAGGATGTCATCTATATTACTAAGGTTATACTCTAGTTATCTCAAAACCTTCTATAATGTTCTTTGCCTAATTAATTTAAAGTGATTCCAATTCAAACAAAGGAATTCCTTTCTTGTGTGTGTAGATTAGTCTATGACCAACTTGGGTTATCTTTTGACATTGTTTTGGGGTCAAAATTCATGCATGTTTTTCTGCCTATGCTTTAGCCTTCAAGTACTTATCAAATGTTTCCTCTTTACAGGGTTTTGATGTCGGTTTCCATTTTCACTTGATGTTGGATACAAGGAAATTTGATGTTGTTTGAGTTTAAAGAAAACCCTTATATAGCTAGTTCTTTTCCCAAAATGCACGACGCTAAAAAAATGCATGTATATCGATTTCAATTCAACGGATTTACCCTCTCTTCGTTAATGAAAATATTTGATTATGATAAAATAATTTTGGTTGTCTTATGGCCCCAATAGTGTAAATATTTCTTTTTATTCATAAGGACAATTCATACAATGTATTTACTTCTTACTATGTTTAATGAAGTGATTCCATCAAAAGTTTACAATACTATAATATTTTTTCTATTTATATTATGAGTACACATTAGACATTCATGTCAACTCTATATGATTACTCAAAATAATAATTATGCAAAATATGTGGAATACCAAAATAATAAACAAGGCCATATATGATTCCTAATATCCTATGTTTCTCAAGTAAACGTAAAAGAAGAAGAACATAAGGCTTCTTATTCAAGAAACAATGTTAAATTTAACCCAACGCTTTTTAAATCAATGATAATTAGATGAAACTAGTCATTCCCAAACAAATGGTTCATTGAAAAATGAAACAAGAACTATAAGTGTTTAACAGACAAGCAAAAGGTTTAAACAAAATAAACGCAAAATTTTTATCTTGATAAATCCTTCAAATTCTTGGCCAAGATATCAGATCTAAACATAAAAGAAATTTCATGTACTTGAATGACTATATTTGTGAATATGGAAATATTTATAAATGAATTACTTATCATTTAATAGTAGGATATTATGTATGTGAAGAGATATGTTCTGGATTAATAAAAATGTAGCCTTCATTTCCAAGAGTGGAGAAGAGAGTGACAATTTAATATTTGAATATAAGACATCAATCTTAAATTAACTTCCATATCTCCACATCCACCACCACCACCATCATCTAATCGCCCACATCAACCTCCTCCTCCTCATCATCCATAGCCTCCTCCTCCTCCACCTCCTCCTCCTCCTCCTCCTTTCCTCCACCTCCAGCTCCTCCACCATCTTCGCCTCCTCCTCCTACTATTCCAACATCTCCTGCAACTCCACCTCCACCTCCTTCTCCTTCTCCACCTCCACCACCTCCTCCTCCTCCACCACCTCCTCTTTCCCCACCTTGAAATCCAACTCTTCCTCTCCCTCCTCCTCAGCCTCCACCTCCTCCTCCTCCACCTCCTCCATCGACTCATTCACCACCAGCTCCTCCTCCTCCTCCTCCTCCTGCTCCTCCTCCACTTACACCTTTCTCTCCTCCTGCTCCTCATCATCCACCACCACCTCCAACTCCACCTCCACCTCCTCCAACCCCTTCTCCTTTTCCTCCTTCTCCTCCTCCACCTCCAACTCCACCTCCTCCACCACCTCCTCCTCCTCCTCTACTTCCTCCACCTCCTTCTCCAGCTAAACCTCCACCCCCAACTTCACCTCCTCCTCCACCTCAACCTCCATGTCCAACTTCACCTCATCCTCCACTCATCCTCCGCCTCCACATCCACCTCCACTTCCACATCCTCCTCCTCTTGCTCCTCTTCAACCTCATCCCCCTCCTCCACACCCTTGTCATCCTCCTCCTTCACCTTTTCCTCGTCCACCTCTACCTATACCTCCACCACCTCCTACTCCACCACCACCTTCATCCAAAACCCGTCATCCAGCTCCTCCTCCTCCTCCACCTCCACTTTGTCCTTCCCCTTATCCACCTCCTCCACGAATAACATGACCTTCTCCTCTTCCTCCTCCCCCTTCAGCTCCACCACACCCTCCATCTCCTTCTTCTTCTCTACCTCCACCACCACCTCCACCTCCTCCTCAACTACCTTAGCCTCCTCCTCCTCCTCCTCCTCTACATCCACCAACAGCACCACCACCAACACCTCCTCCTCCTTCTCCTACTCCTCTGCCTCCTCCTCTTCCTCCTCCTCCTCCTCCTCATCCTCCACCGCCACCACCACCACCTCTTCCTCTGCCTCTGCCTCCACCTCTTCCTACTCATCCTCTACCTCCACATCCTCCACTGCTAGTGCCTCCTTCCGTGCCTCCTCCTGCTCCATCTCCTCCTATGCCTCCTCCTTTACCTTCTACCTCTCCTTCACCGCCACTGCCGCCACCTTCACTAACAGGGAGCTTGGATTACATTACCCCTTATTAAAAAGGAGTGACAATTGTGTTTTTCTATTTCATGTGTCATGCATTAAAGCAGGACTAAAAATCATAAGTCTAGGTGAAGGCCATGAAGACAAATCTAAGCACAACATTCTTGTATTTACTTTGGAAGAAATAATGGAGGATTAGTTAATCATCTGGAATTTGAGGCTCTTTGAGGATATGTAGGGCATCCAAGATGAGAGTAGGAAAGAGGATCTATATTATTTTGGGGTTATGAACCAAAGATAAGAATAGTCCTATAATGTCATACTCAGTGAACACCTCGATGGGTATGTACCTTGAGAGACAATGATTAACGTGTCTATGATCATTGGTCTTTCCAACATTGTGCTCTGATATAATGAAAGAGATTTTTTGGTCAAGGCCTTACTATGGAAACAATGTTGGTTACTATGATGCTATACATATCGATTACCAATCCGATTCTTCTTATGATAAATTGTTTAGATTGATAATGACCAAGTACCATTATAAATACCTTCGTAGTTAAGAGGGAGTGTTGAAAAAAATGTAACTAGGTTTAGTATTTACAAAAGTAATTTTGATCTTTGTACTTGTCATGAGGATTTAGGGTTTAGGGGTTAGGCTTTATAAAATGTTTAGGATTTAAGGTTTAGGGTTTGGGGTTTAGAGTTTAGGGTTTAGGGTTTATAACACTTCAGTAAATGCTTTTAATAAACAGTTAAATAAAAGTTGTGGATTGTTTTTTAAATTGTTGTAAAATTCTTAGTGTTTACAGTTTAGAGTTAATGGTTTGAGATTTATAATTTGGGATTTAGGGTTTAGGGTTTTCAATTTAGGGTTTATAACACTTTCGTAAAAGCTTTTGATAAACACTTAAATAAATTTTACAAAATGCTTTTTAAAATGTTACAAAATGCTTCTCATTTATGGTTTAGGGTTTTAGGCTTGGGCTTTAGGGTTTAGGGTTTGGGGTTAAGGGTGTAGGGTTTAGGGTTTGAGGTTTAGGGCTTAGGGTTTAGGGTAGAGTGTTTAAGGTTTATAAAATGCTTAGTGTTTAGGGTTTATGGTTGAGATTTTAAGGTTTATAACACTTTGGTAAATGTTTTTAATAAACACTTAAATGAAAGTTACAAAACACTTTTTAAAACGTTATAAAATGATTAGGATATAGGGTTTAGGGTTTATGGTTTATAACACTTTAGTAAATTATTTTAATAAATACTTGAATAAATGTTAAAAAACCATTTTTAAAATGTTATAAAATGTTGAGGGTTTATGGTTAGGGTTTTAGGGTTTAGGGTTTAGGGTTTTAAGTCTAGGGTTTAGGGTTTAGAGTTTAGGGTGTAGGGATTATAACACTTTAGTAAATTCTTTTAGTAAACATTAAAATAAAATTTATAAAACACTTTAGAAAATGGTATAAAATACTTAGAGTTTAGGGTTTATAGTTTAGGGTTTAGGGTCATGGGTTTATGGTTTAGAGTTTAGGGTTTAGGGTTTAGGGTTTATATTTTAGGGTTTAGAATTTAGGGTTTTGGATTTAGAGTTTGGGGTTTAGCATCTAGCATTTAGGATTACACGTTTGTAGTTTAGGCTTTAGGGATTAGGTTTTAGGGTTTGGGGCTTATAACACTATAAATTTTTTAGGGTTTATGTTTTAGTATTTTCAGTTTAGGGTTCATGGTTTCGGGTTTATAACACCTTAGTAATTGTGTTAATAAACACTTAAATGAAAGTTACAAAACACTGTTTAAACTGTTATAAAATGCTTAGGGTTTAGTGTTTAGGATTTGGGGTTTAGGGTTTATGGTTTAGGGTTTGTGGTTTAGGGTTAAGGGTTTAGGGTTTAGGGTGTAGGGATGAACAGCCCCACCTTAAGGATGTATCTGCTGCTACATATTACACAATGCATTCATCCCTTGGAGCCTTGAGGAGTTATGAAGAAAATAAATAAAAGAAAAAAGGTTTATGAAGAAGGGTATCTCATGTACCACATTTTTCTCCCTCCTACACTCACATACGTAGGTGTGGTCGTCCCTTATTATAGATACTCATAAAATTCTTGGGGTTTATCATTTGGAGATAAGGGTTTGGAGTTTAGGGTTCAGGGTAAGGGTCTAAGCTTTATAATACTTTCATAAATCCTCTTAATCAACACTTAAATAAAAGTTATATTTTTTTTTCAAGATGTTATAAAATTCTTAGGGTTTAGGGTTTAGGGTTTATGGTTTGGAGTTTGGTGTTAGAGTTTAGGGTTTAGGGTTGTTAACACTTTACTAAATGAATTTAATAAAACTTAAATAGAAGTTACAGTATGTGTTTTAAAATGTTATAAATATTAGGGTTTAGCATTTAGGGTTTAGGGTTTAGGGTTTACAGTTTAGGGTTTAGCATTTAGGGTCTCAGTTTTAGAGTTTAGGGTTTAGGGTTTAGGGTTTGTGGTTTATAGTTTAGTGTTGAGGGTTTACAACACTTTAGTAAATTCTTTTAATAAACACTTAAATGAAAATTACAAAAATATTTTAAAAATGCTATAAATTGCTTAGGGTTTAGGGTTTAATGTTCACAGTTTAAAGTTTAGGGTTTAAGATTTCAGGTTTTATTGTTTATGATTTAGGGTTTAGGTTTCGGGTTTAGAGGTTAGGGTTTAAGGTTTATAATACTCTAGTAAATTCTTTTAATAAAAACTTAAATAAAAGTTTTAAAATACTTTTTAAAATGTTATAAAATTATTAGGGTTTAGGGTTTAGGGTTTGGGATTTAGGGTTTAGGGTTTAAGGTTTAGGGCTTTGGGTTAAGCTTTCACGTTTAGTGTTTAGGTTTTACAACATTTTGGTAACTTCTTTCAATAAACATTTAAATAAAAGTTAGAAAACAAATTTTAAAATGTTATAAAATGGTTAGGGTTTAGGGCTTACGATTTGGTGTTTGGGGTTTAGGGTTTAGGGTTTAGTTTTTGGGGTTTAGGGTTTACGTTTTTGTGTTTAGGGTTTAGGGTTTAGGGTTTAGGGTTTTGTGTTTATGGTTTACGATTTATAACACTTTAGTAATTTTATTTATTTATTTATTTTTTTTTTGGGCAAATGCTAAACTACTTATATTAAGAAAATAGAAAAAATATGTACAAGAGGGCTAAGCCTGTGAGAGAAATAAAACAGCTCTCTGTCAAGTTTTTCCATACAAAATTTGTCCTTCTTAGAAGGAAGGACCTGATAGCAACATTTAAATTGTTCCAGACAATAACAGACAATTACATGATGGTTATCCCCAAAAAAGCATTTCCAGTCTAGAGAATTATACATTACAGCTTGGAAATTTGCCAAAACCAGAAGCATAATCAAAAATAGCAGAGCATAGGTGCCTGCGTGTCTAGAGAGGTAGCTGGCCGGATACCACGTCGTCATGGTTGAGGAACACAGGGCGCTGCTCCCGAACATGGCTTTTGAAACGAAAACATATCAAAATCAAAGGAAAAATCCCCAATCCTGAGTCTTAGACCTTACCCGCCTTGCCTTGAATGTCAGGTGCATATTTGGAGCTTTCTGCCTTGTCCTCTGTAGCCCGTTGCTCAGCCTCCCATTCTGTTGCTTCCCATTCCAGATTGGGCTCGCAGATCACCTCCATGCCTTCCGGTATGTCCTCAATCCGATGTATTCCTGGAGAAAGCTTTGGGTAGAGTCTATAGCCAAAGACGCGGTCCGGCTCCTTGCCCTTCCTTGGAGTTTCCATTGCCTGGGGCTGCGCCACCAAATGCTGAGCCAAATTTGTGATATCCATGTCCATTATGCTGCCAATTTCTCGGAGAACCTCGTCCTGTTCTGCCGATTGAACATCCGTGCTCTCCTCTTCGAGCCTACTCTGAGAGGAGGGGAGGTATGAACTGTCGTCCTTACCTCTGCTCTAAGATGAGTTGTTCGAACTGGGCTCCTGTTCCTCGGATGCCTCCCTCCCGCTTACGTCCTCTTTGTCTTCTTTAGAAAAAACAATTGTGATCAGCACTGAGACAACAGGCCTGTGGGTTCGACGATGGTATTTAAACTTGACTGTCTGCACCGTGTTACTGATGTCATTCCCCGAATCCTCAGACCCACGAGAGCCTGGCGAGGCATAAGCAAGCGGGGAGACACGCTGCGGGCTATGAGCTCCTCTGCCTCCAGAATGCCCCCTCTGTCTGTAATTTCACCCTCGTCGAGACGTGGCACGTTCCTGGGGAGCCATCTCAAGCCTTTGATATTCCTTAGCTTGCAATAGCTGATCCATAACCTCAGGCTTTTCCTTATTCACCTTTGCCTTGCGGAATTGAGATTGTCTTACTGCTGTAATATACAATGTCAGGAAGGAGCGGTTCAACTGGTTAACCCATGCCTCAAACTTCCCTCGATGCCTAGAATAGTTCTTCCCTACACTGAGCCTGGCTTTGCGCATAGGCCTGCCGACCCCAGCACCCTCCTTCTTCCTCACCAGGCATCCCTTCTCTTGCCGAATTGGGTGACTACTCCGCGCCTGTTCTGACAGGCAGTTCTTCGCCAACATTCCGCGCCTGAACATTCTGCCTAACCCTTTGTAAATTCCTTGGGATGGTGATCGGTGTAATTGGCATTGAATGTCATTCAATGCAGGTTTAATGCGATTCATTGCTCTACTCCAAGTCGCCTTCTTGCTGAGCTTTCCTCGTGGCAGGCACATGGCCTCCATCTGTCACGGTGGCACCCCCATCCGGGTCACTTTAGTAATTCTTTTAATAAACACTTAAATAAAAATTACATAATTCTTCTTAAATTGTTATAAAATTCTTAGGCTTTATGGTTTAGGGTTTAGGTTTTGGCGTTTAGGTTTCAGGGTGTATGGTTTAAAGTTTATAAAAATTTATTAAATTCCCTTAATAAACACTTAACTAAAAGTTACAACATGCTTTTAAAAATGTTATAAAACACCTATGGTTTAGGGTTTATTTTATAGGGTTTAGGGTTTAGGTTTTAGAACACCTTAGTAAATTCTTTTAATAAACACTTAAATAAAAGTTACAAAGTTACTTTTAATATATCATAAAATTCCTAGGTTTTAGGGTTTAGGGTTTTGTTGGTGGGTTTAGGGTTTATGTTTCGGGTTTAGGGTTTAGGGTTTATAACAATTTGGTAAATGCTTTTAATAAACACTTTAAAAAAATTAAGAAAACGCTTGTGAAGATGTTATAAAATACTTAGGGTTTAGAGTTTAGGGTTCAGGCTTTAGGGTTTTGGGATTAATATGCTATAAAATGCTTACACTTTAGGATTTAGGGTTTATAACATTTTATTAAATTCTTTTAATAAAAACTTCAAAAAAAGTTACAAAAAGCTAGCTAAAATGTCATTGAATTCTTAGGGTTTAGGTTTAGGGTTTAAAATGCTATAAAATGCTTAAGGTTTAGGATTTAGGTTTCATAAGGATTTAGTAAACTCTTTTTATAAACACTTACAAAAATTTACAAAAATCTTTTAAAATGTTATAAATGCTTAGTGTTAATGGTTTAGGTTTTAGGGTTTAGGTCTTATAAAACTTCAATAAATTATTTTAATAAACGCTTAAAAAAAGGTTAGAAAACACTTTTTAAAATGTTACAAAATGCGCAGGGTTTAGGGTTTAAAGTGTTATAAAATGCTTATGTTTTAGAGTTTAGGGTTTAGGGTTTATAAAAAATTAGTAAAGCATTTTAATAAACACTTAGAAAAATGTCACAAAAAACTTGCTAAAAAGTTATAAAATGCTTAGGGTTTAGGTTTGAGGGACACTTTGGTAAATTCTTTTAATAAACACTTTAAAAAAAGTTACAAAACTCTTGTTAAAATTTTATAAAATTTTGGGTGGAGTTTTAGGGTTTAGGGTTATAACATTAAGTAAATGCTTTTAATAACACTTAAAAAAAGTTACAAAACGCTTATTAAAATGTTATAAAATGTTTAGGGTTCTAAAATGTTACAAAACGCTTGCTAAATTGTAATAAAATGCTTAGGGTTAAGGGTTTATAAAAATTTAGTAAATTCTTTAAATAAACACTTAAAAAATAAGTTACAAATGCTGCTTAAAATGTTACAAAATAATTAGGGTTTAGGGTTTGGGGTTTAAAATGTTATAAATTTCTAATGGTTTAGGGCTTAGGTTGGGGGTGTGGGTATTAGGGTTTAGGGTTTATGGTTTATAATCCTTTAATAAATTCTTTTAAATAAACACTTACAAAAAAAGTAAAAAAATGGTTTTTAGGATTTAGGGCTTTTTGGGGTTTTTTGGGGTTTTTTGGATTGAGGGTTTTTTAAGGGTTTAGGGTTTTTTAGGGTTTAGGGTTTATGTCTTTTTAGGCTTTAGGGTTTTTTATGGTTTATGGTTTTTAAGTGTTCTTAGGGTTTAGGGTTTTTAAGGTTTAGTTTTGGTGTTTAAGGCTAAGGGTTTACGGATTAGGGTTTTGGGTTTATAGAACTTTAGTAAATAGTTATATAAAACACTGAAATTAAAGTTACAAAACACTTTTTACAATGCTATAAAATCTGTAGGTTTTATGGTTTGGGGTTTACGGCATAGGGTTTAGGTTTTGGGGTTTAGGGTTTAGAGTTTATAAGACCTTAGTAAATGCTTTCAAGCTTTATGCTTTAGCGTTTAGGGTTTATAAGACCTTAGTAAATGGTTTTAGGGTTTATCCTTTAGGCTTTAAGCATTAGGATATAGGGTTTAGGATTTGGGGTTTCAGGTTTAGGTTTTATAACACTTTGGTAAATTATTTTAATAAACACTTACATAAAAGTTAAGGGTTTAGGTTAAGTGTTTAGGTTAAGGGTTTATATTTTAGCGTTTATGGTTTAGGGTTTATGGTTTATGATTTATAACACTAATGTTACAAAACACTTTTTAAAATATAAAAAAATAGCAGTTGGTGTTTAGGGTTTAGGGTTTAGGATTTATAACACTTTAGTAAATTATTTTAATAAACACTTCAATAAAAGTTTAAAATGCTTTTTAAAATGCTATAAAATTATTAGGGTTTAGGTTTTAGTGTTTGAGGGTTTAGGGTTTGGGATTTCAGGCATATCGTTTAAGGTTTATAAAATAAAAGCTACACTTAAATAAAAGTTACAAAACACTCTTTAAAATGTTATAAATTAATTGGGGTTTAGGTTTTAGCGTTTAGGTTTTAGGGATTAGGATTTAAAGCTACAAAAAACTTTTTAAAATGTTATGAAATGCTTAGTGTTTAGGTTTTAGGGTATAAGGTATAGGATTTAGGGTTTGTGGTTTACTGTTTAAGGTTTAAGTTTATAGACAATTTAGTAAATTGTTTTTAATAAACACTTAACATAAAAGTTACAAAAACACTTTTTTGAATGTTATAAAAGGCTTAGGGTTTAGCGTTAGGGGTTTGGTTTTTCGGTTTAGGGTTACAGTTTAGGTTATAAGGCTTATTAATTAATTATAATCAAACACTTAAATAAAATTAAAAAAAACTTTTTAAAATGTTTATAAATTGCTTAAGGGTTTTAGGGTTAAGAAGCAGTGTTTATAAGAATTCAGTATTCTCTTGAACACTTAAATAAAAGTTAGAAATTTTTTTAAGATGTTATAAAGTGCTTAGAGTGTAGGGTTTTTGGTTTATGGTTTAGGGTTTAGGGTTTATAACACTTTAGTAAATGACTTTAATAAACACTTAAATAGAATTTAAAATATTCTTTTTAAAATGTTATAAAATTATTAGGGTTTAGCATTTAGGGTTTAGGGTTTAGGGTTTACAGTTTAGGGTTTAGGGTTTTAGATTTAGATTTTAGTGTTTAGGGTTTAGGTTTTAGGGTTTAGGGTTTACAGTTGAGGGTTTGTGGTTTACAGTTTAGGGTTAAGGGCTTTTAAAACTTTAGTAAATCCTTTTAATACACACTTAAATAAAAATTACAAAATGCTTTTTAAAATGTTATACAGTGCTTAGGGTTTAGGGTTTAATGTTCGGAGTTTTGGGTTTAAGGTTTAAGGTTTATGTTTTAGGGTTTATGGTTTTGGGTTTAGGGTTTGGGGTTTAGAGTCTAGGGTTTAGAGTTTATATGACTTTATTAAATGCTTTTAAAAAGAACTTAAATAAAAGTTTCAAAATAATTTTTAAAATGTTATAAAATGATTAGTTTTTAGGGTTCATGGTTTAGGATTTAAGGTTTACGGTTTACGGTTTAGGGTTTAAGATTTAGGATTTTGGGTTTAAGTTTAGGGTTAAGTGTTTAGGGTCTACAACATTTTGGTAAACACTTTTAATAAACACTTAAATAAAATTTACAAAACAGTTCTTAAAATGTTATAAAAGGTTTAGGGTTTAGGGTTTGGGATCTGGGGTTTAGGGTTTAGGGTTTAGGTTTTGGGGTTTAGGGTTTATGTTTTTCTATTTGTGGTTTAGGGTTTTGTATTCATGGCTTAGGGTTTATAAAACATTAGTAAATACTTTTAATAAACACTTAAATAAAAGTTACAAAATTCTTCTTAAATTGTTATAATATTCTTAGGGTTTATGGTTTAGGGTTTAGGATTTAGGTTTTGGGGTTTTGGTTTTAGGGTATATGGTTTAAGGTTTATAAAAATTTAGTAAATTGCTTTAATAAACACTTAAATGAAAGATATGAAATGTTGTTAAAAAAGTTATAAATTGCCTACAGTTTAGGGTTTAGTTTATAGGGATTAGGGTTTATTGTTTAGGTTTTAGGACTTAGGGTTTGGGGTTTAGGGTTTAGGGTTTAGTGTTTATAAAACTTTATTAAGTGGCTTTAATAAAAACTTTAAAAAGGTTAGAAACAATTTTGAAAATGTTTTTAAATGATTAGGGTTTAGAGTTTAGGTTTTGGGGTTTAGGGTTTAGGGTTGCAGTTGTCTATAATGCGATTTTTTGAAAGCTTTTCCTGTGGGTTTTTCTGGTCAAAATCCGGCAGCAATTTATTGGAATCGCAAATTTGATAGCTAGTTTCTGCACAATAAAAGTGTCACTCTGATTTTTCAGGGTGCTGAATCCAAATATGGATTTAAAAAACCATTTTAACTGCAACAAATCAAGATTTAACCTCAATTTCTTCCACCGGATTCCATCACGTAAACTCCCTTATCAAATACCAAATCAACGCATCACATGTGATCAACACCTAAAAGATGCGATCAACCACCTAAAAGAGATGTGAAACTAAACATTGACCATTGACCAACCGAGTACATGATATTATTATATATGTCTCTGTTTATGCGTCATGATATCGTAAAGTTTTGGTATGTCTGTGCAGTGCAGCTTTTCCATTGTGCGATGGCATTTAGCATCCATGGAAGAGATTCTGCATCCTCTCTCATTACCGGTATAATTATTGTTGTTGTTAATATTACACTTCATGGACAGATTTGCAACGCAGACGTACGGACGCCCACATATAACTGCACTGGCAGCTCTGAATATACGAAAGGGAGTAGGTTTGAGAGCAATCTGAATATAGTGTTTGCTAGGCTTGTTCAACGCACGAAGCAGACAGGGTTTAACATCTCTGTGTATGGCCAAAGTCCTGACAAAGTATATGCCCTTCTCCAATGCAGAGAAGACCTGACAGTCGAGCAATGCTACAGTTGTTCACAATTTGCAACTGATATGCTTAAACAAAATTGTTCGCATGTGACTGGAGGTAGAATCTGGCCTTTTCAATGCTTCTTACGCTATGAAAACTACAATTTCATCGGAAAAATGGACACAAGTATAGGGTCTATTTACCATGAGGACTTCGGGGGGGACACGGGTGTCTATATTCCAAATAAAACCTTTCACGCGGATGTTAAAGATTTCTTAAACAAATTATCAGCTGCAGCAGCACTTGGAACGAAACGATCTGCTTTGAGTACTACAGACTCGTCGTCTCAAACAATTTACGGCCTGGTCCAGTGCACTAGAGATATATCCAGTAAAGACTGCACAACATGTCTGTCATACGCAATCGATTTCATATTCACATCCTCTGTATATGCATCCTCTGTATATGCAGGAGTTCAGTATTTGAGTCAAAGCTGCATAGTTCGTTATGCAATACATCCTTTCTTTAATCCAAGTGTGCTTATACCACCACATACTTTCTTTAATGGTAGAGGGATGAAGACTTCAAAGAAAACACCCATAATTTTAGGGGTTGTGGGTGGCCTGGTTCTCATGTTAACCCTGTGCCTATTCGCAACTTGGAGAAGAATGAAGTTTGCCAAATTGAGAAGCGGTAACGAAGGTAAAGGTAGCACATACCCGTAACCTATCTAAACCTTGCATTTTTTTCCTGTCGAAAAAAGTACATCATCTTTCACAGATAAAAGTGATTACAATGGATTGTTTCTGATTTGTGTTTTACTCCAATAAACATTTTTGTCACTTGAATATCTATTAGTATAATTTTTCTGATTGTTTCTGTAGTATTTCTGTCATAATTTTAATAAAAATCATTACAACTTATACAAAATACATATTATGTAATGTTATGTTACAGGATCTTTATAGTTCTTTCATTTACTACTAAACTCTGTTGATATGTATAAAAGTGAATTTTACTTATTTCTGCTGCAATTCTTTTTTTTGACAACATGTCTGCAATCTCATTCTGTTCATGGTACACATGCTTGTATGTGATTTGATGAAAGCTCTGTTCCAGAATCCAAAATCCGGATGCCCTCATCTATGCAGTAAAAATGTGTGGATTAAATTGAAAAAATCTATGTACCCATTCTATAAAAATATTTAAGTCCAACTTAATGTTTAAAATCTCAATACCCAACCATTTTGCACATAATAATGGCCCCCACAATACAATAACTTCTGCCAGACTGTTTGTGCCCTTTCCTCCTTCCCCACAAAAGTGGTAAAACGTGCCCAATGTCCTCTGGCACTTTATATATGATTACACCTGCGTTAGATGTGTATGTGTGAGTGTCTTGATTGAAGATTTGAGTTATTTGAGGTTTTAATAGTTGAATTGCAGACTGGGTTTTTAGATAAGACAAGTATACTATGTTTAATATAATTTAATATTTATATTTTATATTTTCACAATACACTTTTATATTTATATTTTATATTTTCGTAATACAGATGATGATGAAGGTGAAGAACTCGTACTCCTCAATAATAATAGACACATAATATTTAGTATGGAAACATTACTAGCTTCCACTAAAAATTTTGATAATCAGAACAAGCTTGGAGAAGGAGGATTCGGCCCCGTGTACAAGGTAAGCTGGGTTAAGTAAGCTTCCATTAATGATATTTATTATCTTAAAATAGAGTAATATTCAGGCTCTGCTCTTCGCACAATTGACTGTAGCTTAGCAGTTTGAAAACAATATATTGGGGATTTACAATTAAGCTTAATAATTTACCAAACTTTTATACTGTAGGGAACTACACCAGATGGAAAAGAAATAGCCGTGAAAAAACTGTCCTTCAAATCTATGCAAGGAAGAAAAGAGTTTTTAAATGAAGTTAAACTTGGAACCGAAATTCAACATCGAAATCTTGTATGCCTACTGGGCTGCTGCGTAGAGGGATCAGAAAGATTGCTTGTCTATGAATACTTACCCAATAAGAGCCTTGATCAAATCTTATTCGGTAAGTGGCTTCCATGTTATTATGAAAGTAGACAGGAAATTAAAATTATCATTGTTTCAACCAGGATATTCAGATTATGTCAAATTAATTAATGTCATGCACCGATACAGACCCAAACAAACGCAACCAGCTTGATTGGGGAAAGCGTTACAATATAATAATGGGAGTAGCTCGTGGGCTTCTCTATCTTCATCAGGACTCGAGACCGTGCATTATTCATCGGGATGTTAAAGCAAGCAATGTGTTGTTGGACGAGGAACTGAACCCTAAGATAGCAGATTTCGGCTTAGCAAGACTTTTTCCTGATGGCCAAACTCACATCAGCACAAGAGTTGTGGGAACTGTTGGAATGTTAATTCCAACTGCAGGTTGCAGGGAACAGCGACGGACGTGGGCAGCGACGGACGTGGGCAACGATGGACGGCAATTCACTGCCCGCGCGGATCAGCAGTCAACGGGAACTGAAAACCACCGCAGGAAATCTAAACTGCCCGGTCTCATATAGCACCACCCTTCACCGCAAAGTAGTTTCCGTGCAACGAGCTTCGATGCACTCTGGAGCTGGCCTGACATCAGCAAGTCACATCCGTCGGAAGGTAACTTCCGGTCTTCTTACCCTGCCCGATATGCGTCCGATCAACAGTGAATATTGTCCGCCATTTGATTGTCTGAAAAGTCTCCGCTGGTTAAGGTGTCCGAAGTACATACGGCCCTGTCAAAATTAATGCAGCGTGGAGTAGAAAAATCACTGGACCATACCATGTAATAATTTTATGTCATATGATTTGGTAAAAGTTTAATATTTCATACGGCTATTTAATATGGAGCATGGGCAAAGTATAATGTAAGTTTTTTTTAATATATTTTAAAAAAAACATTGACCCAATGTTTTGTCATGTGAACAAGAAAAACACCCACGAGAATTGTAAAAAGAATATGGTAATCGCATTATATAGAATGGATTGTATTTTTTTTTGGTGTGAAGCATTGCACACGAGGAGAAGGGGTATTGGGCTTGTAGCAGCCTATGGAAACTATCGTGTAATCGCATATGAAATATGCGTGATTCTTTGCAGCGTGGAAAAAAGGAAGAGCACGGGAAGTGAGCACAACATTGCGGGTAAATTTGTATTGGTAATGTCATGAAATTTTAGTGTGTGATTGTATTCCCAGCAACGAAGGGAAAACCACAAAGATTAAAATAATGTATGGCAGGGGAACGCACATATATGTAAATGTTTTTCTTTGGGATTAAAATGTAAAAGGAAAATGCAGCAGCAGTGAAAAGATTTATTTTGTCTTGGTAATGTAAGAAGTAAAAAGGAATGCACAGCAGTGCAGGAGGAAAAGTGAATGAAGAAAACCAGGGGCAGTTTTGATTTCAAATCCATGGATTGTTTCACACAGGTGAAAAGGTAAATGTGTAACTCCCTGTAAGTTTTGTTTTCACACAGCAGTGAATGTAAATGAAATATTTACACAGTGGTGTAAAATTTCATAGGAGGCAGAGTAAGCTTTGTAAAATGTTTTGGTGAATCCCTCTGAGTGAAAGAGGATGAATATGTATTAGTGTTTTATGTTAATGAATGAAAATCTTTTATGGTGGTGCAATACTCTGTTCTCAGCTAATCTTTAAAAAGGGTCCTCTGTGCATAAAAGATCCTGGAGCAAAGGAAACAGAGCATTTGCTCTGTGGTGTTTGTTTGTTTGTCTGGTTTTGGTATTTTCCCATTGCAAACGAAAAATACCCAACAGTGGTATCAGAGCTAGTCCAGGCTCTTTGATAGTGACAGAGCAGGTTCATGCTTTTTGAAGTGTCAAAGAAGCTGAAGGAAAGACCCTTGTTGCAGCAGAAGTAAAGCTTCTCCAGCTGTGTGAAGTTTCAGCCAAAGGGATTCAGGTATTTCTCAAGTTTTTGAGTTGCTGTTGAAGAAACAGTGAGTCATTTTAAGAACACAGTCAGGGATTTTAAAAATAGTTAAGAATGGCAAGGTCAAAGAAGAAAGTGTCCAAATCCCCTAAGGTTGTATCTCCCTCCTCTATTAAAATAGAAGACAAACTATTTGAAAACATTCTATTTGAGGGTTTAAAGTTTGATGGGGACTTTGATATATGGGAGATAAAAATGAGGACTTTTTTAAAGTCTCAAGACATTGAAGTTTGGGAGTCAGTGATTGATGATAGCAAAATGGATGGAGAATCCAAGGAATACAATGCAAGAGCAG
>APFE030097128.1:0-27186 GCA_000404065.3 Pinus taeda
ATCCAAAGAAAACTAAAAATTAACGAAAGTGTAGGTCAATCAAGAATAAAAATCCAAAAAGGTGCTTAGCCAAAATTTTTATAGAAAGGGTCCCCATTATTGATGCGTCCGCTTCGAATAATGGGGGGTGTTGTGTTTTTACCACAACAGGACCACACTTCTAAGACCTTGGGAATACTAGGAAAATTCTGGAGAAGGTGGTCACCCTTACATAAAATGCAAGGGAATTTTATTTTCCGGGGATTGTTGGAAGATTTTTCTTCATTAGTTGCAGATGTAGCAATGGTTTCTTGGTTGCCCCCTTGCTTATTTGGCTTCTTCTTCTTTGGACTCTTCTTCTTCTTCTTACTCCCTGGTTACTAGAATCTAGACTTTCACCAGGCAAAGAGGAAGAATGAGGTGAATAAATAGGTGAAGAAAGCAACGGGTCAACTTTAGGATCAACATGAGGTTAATTTGTTCAGGTGGAGGAGAACTTGGTTGAAAAGCAGTTTGGACATTCGAAACCACCAAGGTAGAAAATAACCAAACTGGCATACCAATGGTCAATCCAGGAAGGGATAGAGTTGCCATATAGGGAGCACCAGTATTTCCAAAAGAAGGAAAATTACTAGGATTCCCATCAGAGGGGTTCCCTTGATTGGTAGACTCAGGAAATGTTGTCATTGGTATCAACTTAAGATCTACTAAGGAGTATTTCCACAGGAAGGATTTTGTTATGCGGTCAATTAATTTTAGAATTTTAAACAAAAACTTAGCATTTTCATGTTTTAAGAGTCGAGAAAAGGACGAAAAGGTGACTCTAATCGCTTTCGTAAGTTTAGTGATCTTGAAAGGACAGGTTCTCGATGATCTTTTCAAATTTAAAAAGTCAGAAAAGATCGAAATGACTACTCAGGATACTCTAGGCAAGAGGGATTACCAAGTAACCATGAACTGCAATATACACCTTAGAAAATAAATTTACTGAGGACTTGACGTACGTGCAGGATACCTCCTCGAATGTTGTGTTTGGTGTATCACGTTTACAGGGTGGCAGACTCGACTTCCTATGGATAAAGGTTTGCAACCTATAAGGGTCTCCCGTTATATAATCAATAGTACGTGGAGCACAAGTCTATGCTAGCATTGTCTAATGCAAGAGTATTGTGAACGACAGTTGTTAATTTTTATAGACACTAGAACACATCTCTAGCATAGACCACTAAGTATGAACGTTAATGTTTCAAATGCTCCTTAGATTAATTGATAGATTTTAAAGTTGATCTTCAATTATGTTTCAGTTTTGAGGCTCAAAATGATGTCACCTGAACACCTATGATGCAACTATATGAGAAAAGGAAAAATTTCCATTTCAATGAAAGCTAGACCAATCAAGGGAAAAAATTTCAACTAATAATGCATCAAACAAAATGCATCATGTAAAAATGTCTTCCACTAACTTTCATTATGCAAAATGTGAAAACGTATTCTAATCTTTCATTTCACTAAATGCAATGCCAAGATGTGATCCTATAAGAAACGAAAAGTACTTTCCTTTCAATTTCATCTTCCAAATGCAATGCCAAAATTAAAAAGGATTGTTACTTCTAACTATCCTAAATTCAACTTTCTGAAAGCAAAAATGATTTTACTTTGTAAAGATGCACTTATAGGAATTATTATTTTCTTTCCATTTTGAATGATTTGATGCTCCTAATATAGTTTTTAGTTTTCAATCACTGAAAAATGTGATCTATTTTCAATCATAGAAAATTTTAGGGGTGAATATTAGCCGAAAGGCGATATTTAAGGGGTTTTATATTTTAGAAGGGCAAATTTTTTATATTACACCCATTTTTTATAGCAAGCCCAAAATTTATTTAAAAAATAAATAATTATTATATTTTATCCCTAAAAATAAGGCGGATAAACAGTCCAAAAAATGTATTCTCCTCATTTTGAAGTTAGATTTGATTGCAATCGCCCCGCTTTCCAGTTTGGAGGTTGGATCTGCTTGCAATGGCCCTGATTTCCTAGTTTGCAAGTCATATTTGGTTGGCAAATAGAGCCATTGCAAGACCCATAAAGGATAATTCCCATCCAGAGCTACTTTACCAAATAATCTAATTAAGCGGTTTTAAGGTCGTTCCTACAAGGTTCTTGGTGGTTTTTGGAAGTACATGCACCATAGAGGTCACGATACGACAGTGAACTCCCCCCCTGAACACAGCTCACAACTTTCACGTACTGGTGCCTCCCAAAGAGCAAACTCTCCCCCCCCAAATCCCCCAGGGTTTGGGGTTGAGCGAATATTGACTCTTCCCATATTTGCTCCATGGGTCGACTACCTAATAACTTCCGAATGATATAAGTTTTTGGGTTTATTTCGCCAACCTATCCATGAATGATTAAGATTCCTATATGATCTTATGACAAGACATTGGGTTAGCTGTTAGCACCTACCATTGTGGATGATGGGTTACAATAAGTGCTTGCACTTGATGTGAGAGGAGCCGAGAAAGATGAACTAGATGTCAATGTGGGCAAGTCAGACAGATTGGGAGATATTGGGACTCAACAAGGAAGAGAAAGCATAAGAGAGGAGAGGGAATACCTCCAAAAAATGGGGGAAGGTCTTGTAACGTCTGAGATTTTATGTTGGATTGAGATGTCGCAATATTGTCTACTCTCTATAACTTCTATATAAAACTCTACTATTCCAAGAAACTGAGGGTAGGGTTGAATTCGATGATTTTCCTGTATCAATTGGACATCCTCCATTATTGAGTTGCAGGAGTGTAAGTTGTGCATGTGTAAATTATACAGTGCAGGTGTGTGAAGTTTACAATGAGGGTGTGTCCTTTGTCTAATGCGCTCATGTTCGAGGCAAGGTGGTTACTACTAGCAAGGTATTTCTGAGCCCTTGTACTGTGTTAATTTTTTGTGGAAAATCCCTCATTTTGTTTGTCAAAAGGGCTGGACAAATTGTTTGGTTGGTTCTCAGGGTTTGAGTGATGTTCTAGATCGAAGAGCCCCTTCACAGAAGCAGGATGAGATCTAGGAGAGGGCCAATTAGTCAGGACCTAGATAAACTGTTACCTAGGATGAGATTTATTCTCCAAGTTTATTCTCGGTCTTGTCGATGTTGAAAGGTGGCAACAAGAATATTCCAATTTTAATTTGTCTTTCAATTAAAATTGTGAATTAAAATCGAATTTAGTCTCACCAGCTGCTTGGAAATTATTAATTAATTCATTATTGATTAATTAGTTGGAGAAATTCAAGTTAGAAGTCTTCTGAAGTCATGCAACAATTCTCCCTTAAATTAAGGAGATACGATTGAGTTATATTTGAGTTGTAATTAGTTAGCTCAGTTTACTGAGTTAAGTCGAGTTAAATTAGTTCCAAACTGTTTGAGGAACTAATTGTGAGTTATCAGTTGATGCATGCATGCACTCAACCAGTGTACTCCAGATAACTGAAGATTCACTCATCAGTAACTCATGCATGTCTACTCTGAGAAAGACCCAGTTGAGCTAAATGTCAAGGATAGTGTACTATCAATTACATGTGTTTTCCTATAAAGGAAACTCATGCATGTAGTCAAGAAAAGGTTCCTTGAGGATTGTGTAGTTCTAATAGTGTATTAGAGCAGTGTGTGAGAGCAGTGTTCCACTGGGTGAAGGAGATCATCCCAGAGGAACTACGCATGGAAATAGGAGCTTGGAGGGCAAAGGAGAAGGCTTGTGAGAATCTTTGATTTCCTATAAGCATCTATGAGGATTGTACTGAGAGCTGGCTAGCTATGAGAGCTAAGGCTTTGTATAATTTCTATGTATTTCCACCTTGTATGATAATACAGATAGTGGGGTTTCTTAGCTGGGGCTCTCCCCTGAGTATTTTTTGTGTTTCATGTGCATTGATTCTTCTTCTTTTGGTTATATGTGTTCAGCTCGATCTTGCTCAATCTTTAAGCTTCTGTAAATTGATAGTAGAAGTAGATTATAGTATTTTTATTTGGTATATTGCATTATCGAGTTAATCTATGGTCATATTTTCTACAGAGATCTCAGAGATACATTTGTAGAGAATTTGCATAATTTCTACATGGTATCAGAGCTAGCTAATCTGTAGAGAAATTTCTACATGGTATCAAAGCAGTGAACAATATATGGAGAAGAGAATTCAAGTTTCAAGTTCAGGGTTGCAGGTGCAAATTGAATTCATGTCATACTTCAATTGAGATTGGACATTATGCAACTAATTGCTCATCAAATAAGTCCAATAAGGGATCCTCGAAAGGATCGGAAGGTGAGGCATTAGCCTGTCAGTTCAAAATGGACTTTACCCTCATCACATGCATGGTGTCATCGATGATGGGTTGTGTCTAGTATATTGACAGTGGAGCCTCATTCCACATGACCAGTGATAAAAGTTTATTTAGTACCTTGGAGGAAAAACACCTCAAGATGGGCATAGAGATGGATGACAACGGAAAGTATAGTGTTTCACGAGTGGGCACGGTTGCTTTTCAGAGGGAGCATGGAGTTTTTATCACCTTGAAAAATGTGAAGTATGTGCCTGGACTGAAGAAGAACTTGGTATCGGTCACGATGTTGGAGGAAAAAGGATACAATGTTGTTTTCAGTAAAGGAAAGGTGTTACTAAGACACATAGCCATGGGTCAAACCAAGAGGATAGGGATTCGGGTGAAGAATCTCTATAAACTAGAGGTAGATGATTGTGTAGCATTGAGTATGAAAGTTGAATTGGTGCAAAGCCAAGACATTGGAAAGTTGTGGCACAGGTAGTTGGGCCATTTGCATCATGGGGCTTTGAAGATAATGCAGCAAATATCTACAGGGCTGATGTGTGTGGACCATTCTTGAAGGCATCCACAGCGAAGCAAAGGTATTATGTGATTTTCATTGATGATTTTTCTCGTAAATATAGGATTTATTTCATGCAGAAGAAGGACCAAACCTTCTCAAATTTTTGTGAGTTCAAAGATTTGGTTGAGAAAGAGTTAGGGAAGAAGATCAAGGCCTTGAGAAGCAACAACGGTAGAGAATATGTCTCTCAAAAGTTTAAGGACTTTTGTGCAGTGGAAGGAATTAAACAAGAGTTGACGGCACCTCATAACCCATGGCAGAATGAGGTGGCTGAGAGGAAGAATAGAACTATTGTAGGAGTAGCTTGAGCGATGTTTCATGACCAATTCCTACCACTTCACTTGTGGCCTGAGGCATGCAACACAATAATCTATTTGCAAAATAGAAGCCCGCATTGCATACTTGGGATGAAGACACCAGAGGAAGCTTTCTCCAGTAAGAGACCAGATGTGGGTCACTTCAAGATCTTTGACTCATCGATATATTTCCATGTGACAAAGGATGCATGGAAGAAGCTTGAGTTGACAGTTGAGTTGGGGATACTTGTGGGGTACACTGATACACCTCACAACTATCGAGTGTACTTGCCTACCAGTTGGAGGAAAATGGTTCACAGAGATCTCAAGTTTGATGAGCAGAAGTCCATGCAAGTTTCCCTTGAGAGGGAGCTTCACTGATGCAAATTGGGCAGGGAGTCCATCAGATCGGAAGAGCACATCAGGAGGGATTTTCAACCTTGGGCCAGCGGCAGTTACTTGGTACAGTAGGAAATAGAGGTCGGTTGCACTCAGCTCAGCAGAGGCTGAATACATGGCTACAAGTCAGGCAGCATGCGAGGCCATCTGGATGTGGAAAATCCTAGTTGGTTTGTTTGATCAGAGGATGGATCCAACTATGATCTATTGTGATAATTAGAGTTGTATCAAACACTCTGAGAATCCAGTATTTCATGATAGGTCCAAGCACATCGACATCTGGTATCATCATCTCAGAGACTGTGTAGCGAGGAGGATCATGTTGTTGTAGTATATTTCGACAGAGGAGCAAGATGCTGACATTTTGACAAAGGCATTGTCAAAATGTAAATTCGAGTTCCATAGAGACAGGATGGGGTGGCAGATAATCCCTTTCTTATTGAGAGGAAGTGTTGAAATGTGTCAACAAGAATATTCCAATTTTAATTTCTCCTTGAATTAAAATTGTGAATTAAAATCGAATTAAGTCTCACCATCTGCTTGGAAATAATTAATTAATTCATTATGGACTAATTAGTTGGAGAAATTCAAGTTAGAAGTCTTTTTGAAGTCATGCAACAGCTAGCCCTTAATTTAAGGAGAATATCCCTTAATTAAGGAGATAAGATTGAGTTATATTTTAGTTGTAATTAGTTAGCTCAGTTTACTGAGCTAAGTCGAGTTAAATTAGTTCCAAACTGTTTGAAGAACTAATTGTGAGTAGTGTACTCCAGACAGCTAAAGATTCACTCATCAGTAACTCATGCATGTCTATTCTGAGAGAGACCCAGTTGAGCAAAATGTCAAGGATAGTGTAATATCAATTGCATGTGTTTTCCTATAAGGAAACTCATGCATGCAGTCAAGAAAAGGTTCCTTGAGGATTGCGCAGTTCTGACAGTGTGTTAGAGCAGTGTTCCATTGGGTGAAGGAGATCATCCTAGAGGAACTACACAAGGACATAGGAGCTTGGAGGGCAGGGAGAAGGCTTGTGAGAAGCTTTGATTGCCTGTGATCATCTATGAGGATTGTACTGAGAGCTGGCTAGCTGAAAGAGCTAAGGCTTTGTATAATCTCTATGTATTTCCACCTTGTATGATAATACAAATAGTGGGGTTTTATAGCTGAGGCTTTCCCCTGAGTATTTTCTGTGTTTCATGTGCATTGATTCTTCTTCTTCTGGTTATATGTGTTCAGCTTGATCTTGCTCAATCTTTAAGCTTCCACAAATTTATAGTAGAAGTAGATTATTGTATTTTTCTTTGGTATATTGCATTATTGAGTTAACCTACAGTCATATTTTCTACAGATATCTCAAAGGTAGATTTGTAGAGAATTTGTAGAATTTCTACATGGTATCGGAACTAGCTAATCTGTAGAAAAATTTGTACATGGTATCGAAGCAAATTTTATCGGAGCAGTGAACAATATATGGAGAGGAGAATTCGAAGTTTGATGTTTGGGGTTGCAGGTGCAAATCGAATTCATATCATATTTCAATTGAGATGGGACATTATGTGACTAATTGCCCATCAAAGAAGTCCAAGAAAGGATCCTCAGAAGCATCGGAAGTTGAGGCATTAGCCTCTCAGCTCGAAATGGACTTTACCCTCATCACATGCATGGTGTTATGGATGATGGGTTGTGTTTGGTATATTGATAGTGGAGCCTCATTCCACATGACCAGTGATAAAATTTTATTCAATACCTTGGAGGAGAAAGACCTCAAGATGTGCATAGAGATGGGTGACGATGGAAAGTATAGTGTTTCAGGAGTGGGTAGGGTTTCTTTTCAGAGGGAGCATGGAGTTTCTATCACCTTGACAAATGTGAAGTATGTGCCTGGACTAAGGAAGAACTTGGTATCGGCCGCGATGTTGGAGGAGAAAGGCTACAATGTTGTCTTCAGTAAAGGAAATGTGTTCCTAAGACACATAGCCACGAGTCAGACCAAGAGGATAGGGATTCGGGTGAAGAATCTTTATAAACTAGAGGTAGATGATTATGCAGCATTGAGTACAAAATCTAAATTGGTGGAAAGCCAAGACATTGGCAAGTTGTGGCACAAGTGGTTGGGACATTTGCATCATGGGGATTTGAAAGTAATGCAGCAAATATCTATAGGACTTCCCAAACGTAAACTTGATCAAGTTGACATATGCAAAGGTTTTACCTTGGGAAAGTACACCGAGTCTTCCTTTCATGATTGAGACAATCGAGCAAAGGCTATCTTAGCGCGAGTTCATACTGATGTGTGTGGACCATTCTCGATGGCATCCACAGCAAAGCAAAGATATTATGTGATTTTCATTGATGATTTTTCTCGTAAATGTTGGATTTATTTCATGCGGAAGAAGGACCAAACCTTCTCAAAGTTTTGTGAGTTCAAAGCTTTGGTTGAGAAGGAGTCAAGGAAGAAGATCAAGGCCTTGAGAAGTGACAATGGTGGAGAATATGTATCTCAAAAGTTTAAGGACTTCTCTGCAACGGAAGGAATTAAACGAGAGTTGATAGCATCTCATAACCCACAGCAAAATGGGGTGGTCGAGAGGAAGAATAGAACTATTATAGGGGAAGCTTGGGCGATGCTGCATGACCAAGGCCTACCACTTCACTTGTGGGCTGAGGCATGCAACACAGCAGTCTATTTGTAGAATAGAAGCTCGCATTGCATGCTTGGGATGAAGACACCAGAGGAAGCTTTCTCTTGTAAGAGACCAGATGTGGGTCACTTCAGGATCTTTGGCTCATCGGTATATTTCCATGTGACAAAGGATGCACGGAAGAAGCTTGAGCTAACAGCAGAGTTGGGGATACTTGTGGGGTACACTAATACACCTCAAAACTACTGGGTGTACTTGCCTACCAGTCGGAGGATAGTGGTTCACAGAGATCTCAAGTTTGATGAGCAGAAGGCCATGCGAGTTTCCCTTGAGAGGGAGCTCCAACTACAGGCTGTGAAGGAACTGTTGGTTCCTAAGGAGGAAGAGCCTCATAATGATTCAAAGCAATTGCATGCATAGGTTCTAGGAGTGGAGACATCCACTCAAGTAGAGTCTTCCAGAGATGGATGGAAGCACACAAAAGAAGCTGATAGATTGTTGCAGGATGCGAGAGAGAATGTGGGAACACCATTTTCTCAGTGCAGACTGAGGAGGTCACCTGAGAGGTATACTAGATACATGGCCCTTGCTGGGGAATGTGTTAAGACAGAGCCATATTCCTTTGAGGAAGTAGTGCAGCAGCCAATTTGGGTTGATGTTATGGTGGAGGAGTATAACTCCACAGTTTGTAACAGTGTTTGGGACGTGGTTACGAGACCGGAGAACAAGTCAGTTGTGAGGCAAGATTTGTTGCCCGTGGCTTTTCATAGGTCGAGGGGATTGACTATGATGAGAATTTTTCACCTGTTGCAAGGTACTCATCTATCAGATCTATGTTGGCACTATCAGCACAGATGGGTTGGAAGATTCATCAGATGGATGTGAAGAACTCATTACTCAATGGCGAGATTGAGGAAGAGGTGTACATAGAGAATCTGGAAGGTTTTGAGACCCTCGATCATGAGTCGCATGTGTGCCAACTCAAGAGATCATTATATGGGCTGAAGCAAGCACCTCGTGCTTGGTACACCAGGATAGACAACTACTTCACCAGGTTGGGCTTCACAAAGAGTGAAGCGGATGTGAACTTGTACAGCATCGTGGTGGAAGGTAAGCTATTTATCATCGTTCTTTATGTTGATGATCTCATATTGACTGGCGATGATCAGTTGATCGTGTCTTGCAAGGAGGACCTTGCAAGAGAATTCGAGATGAAAGACATGGGTCTCATGCATTACTTCCTTGGCATGGAAGTTTGGCAGAAGGATGGGGAGTTGTTTGTGTCTCAGGGCAAGTATGCCAATGACATACTAGGAGATTCCACATGGAGCGTGCAACCCCATGCAAACTCCTCTAGTTGGTAACTGGAGGAAGGAGGATGCTACTTCAGGAGAAGTAGTGGAGGCTACTACGTACAAGCAGCTTGTGGGTTCACTGATGTACTTAGTGAACACACGACCAAATTTGTGCTATGCAGTGAACCAGTTGAGTCAAGCGATGGTTCAGCCTACCAAGACGTTTTAGAATGCGGCCAAGAATGTATTGAGATACCTCATAGGCACATCTCAGTATGGATTATGGTACAGATGGACAAGGGAGTGAAGCTACAGGGCTTCACTGATGCAAATTGGGCAGGGAGTCCATTAGATCGAAAGAGCGCATCAGGAGGGATTTTCAACCTTGGGTCAACGGCAGCTTCTTGGTACAACAGAAAACAGAGGTCGGTTGCACTCAGCTCAATAGAGGCTGAATATATGGATGCAAATTAGACAGCATGTGAGGCCATATGGATGCGAAAAATCCTAGTTGGTTTTTTTTATCAGAGGATGGATCCAACTGTGATCCATTGTGATAATCAGAGTTGTATCAAACTCTCTATGAATCTAGTATTTCATGACAGGTCCAAGCACATCGACATTCGATATCATCATCTCAGAGACTGTGTAGTGAGGAGGATCATGTTGCCGTAGTATATTTCGATAGAGGAGCAAGATGCTGACATTTTGACAAAAGCATTGTCAAAGTGTAAATTCGAGTTCCATAGAGACAGGATCGGGGTGGCAGATAATCCCTTTCTTGTTGAGAGGGGGTGTTGAAATGTGGCAACAAGAATATTCCAATTTTAATCTGTCCTTGAATTAAAATTTGTGAATTAAAATCAAATTTAGTCTCACCATCTGCTTGGAAATAATTAATTAATTCATTATGTATTAATTAGTTGGAGAAATTCAAGTTAGAAGTCTTTCTGAAGTCATGCAATAGTTATCCCTTAAATTAAGGAGATTATCCCTTAAATAAGGAGATAATATTGAGTTATATTTGAGTTGTAATTAGTTAGCTCAGTTTACTGAGTTAAGTCCAATTAAATTAGTTCCAAATTATTTGAGGAACTAATTGTGAGTTATCAGTCTGTTGATGCATGCATGCACTCAACCAGTGTACTCCAGATAACTGAAGATTCACTCATCAGTAACTCATGCATGTCTATTTTAAGGAATACCCAGTTGAGCTAAATTTCAAGGACAATGTACTATCAGTTGCATGTGTTTTCCTATAAAGGAAACTCATGCATGCAATCAATAAAAGGTTCCTTGACGATTCCGCAGTTCTGACAATGTGTTAGAGCAATGTGTAATGGCAATGTTCCACTAGGTGAAGGATATTATCTTAGAGGGAACTGCACAAGGAAATAGGAGCTTGGAGGGCAAAGGAGAAAGCTTGTGAGAAGATTTGATTGCCTGTGAGCATCTATGAGGATTGTACTGAGAGCTGGCTAGCTGTAAGAGCTAAGGCTTTGTATAATCTCTATATATTTCCACCTTGTATGATAATACAGATAGTGGGGTTTTTTAGCTGAGGCTTTCCCCAGAGTATTTTTTTTGTTTCATGTGCATTGATTCTTCTTCTTCTAGTTATATGTTTAGCTTGATCTTGCTCAATCTTTAAGCTTCCGCAAATTGATAGTAGAAGTATATTATAGCATTTTGCTTTGGTATATTGCATTATCAAGTTAATCTACAGTTATATTTTCTACAGAGATCTTAGAGGTAGATTTGTAGAGAATTTGCAGAATTTCTACAATCGAGGGGTTGTCTGTGGAGGAAGAAGATTATGAAACAGCGGTAGCACCAGGGGATTGTTTTATTCACTCTAGTTACCTAAATGGGTTGTCTTGTAAAATTGTTGCAACAGTGACCATTTGTCAATCTCTAAACTATCTATGTATATTTTTTGTGTTGTCGGATCGATTTCATATGACATATAATGAAATGGAAGCCTACTTTCTTTACTCAATTCCAACACCATTAATGAATTCAAGTAATTTGGGTGTCTGTTTCCACTTCTTCATTGGGAATGAACCGCAAAAATAGTTTATCGGCTTTCATACATCCCTCCGCTTCGCTACTCAAATCTTGGAGCCCTATTTTCTCTTCCTACTCGTCGATTCTTCCACAAATGAATCTTCGTAGGTTCTTTTATTTATTCTGAAGATCAACTTTTGAGCAAGCTGGGATTTTCATATGCGGGGGTTGAAAGTTGAAACTGGGAATTTAGGATAAAATTCCGTGAAATTTTGCTTTAAGATGACTCTGAATTATGTTTTGAATATCAAGGGGCGCCGCCTTTCAAGCAGTACACTTCAAGCTCACAACGTCTAGGGACAAACTAGAGGTTCACTTTGGACATTTACCTGTTTAGAGTTCAAGAGCTAGAGATTTTTATTTGTTTCCTAGAGTCAATCTACATATACTTTCATGAAATGAGGACACATTTTGGAAATGGTTGTGATCTTTTGATTGGGTAAAATGGCATTGGTCAATTGTCTTTATCTCTATTCGAGTCTTGCAGTTATGAGCTAGTAGATTTGGAGCGCTAAGTGCAAGGTTCACCTATAGAAATGTAAGGCAATGATATTTAGATGCTTTTGGAATTGGGACTTGTGAAGCCTTTCTTTTAAAATAAATATAAAACCTCAGAAGGAAATATATTGTTCAGAGGCACATATCACTTATCAATATCTATAGGCACAGGTTTGGAGACTTTGATCCTATGAAAACAAATTCTCAGAACCTAAAAAGCAGTATTATATGGCAGATTTGAAAGAGCCCCTTCTTCCTCCTCGACCTTCTTTTTCTGAAGTGCGTGAAGATCTTTGTTGATCAACCATGCCTAGCAGGCCCCTATTTCAAGGACTAGACCTTTTGGGAGTTAAAAAGAGAGGGCATGGGATTCAGTTATGGATAAGAATAGATAAAAATGGGAGTTCCCAAGTTTTGGCGGTAGATAGATTAACAATAATGAAGCATTGTGACTTGTCGGCTAGGGATCTTCATCTTTTGGATCCATTATTTCTATGTCCTTCCACTATTCTGGGAACGAGGGAGAGAAATTGTTGTGAATCTAGAACATATAAGGTGTATAATCACAGCTGATGAAGTATTGTTGTTGAATTTATTGGATAGCTATGTTCTACTGTATGTGTCATAACTATAGAGGCATCTAAATGTTAGAAATGACATAGTTAACAATATGTGGCATTCTAGAGAACAAGGAAGCTCAAGATTTCCACTGGTGTCAAGTAGACAAGAACTGAGGGATGATGCCATGTCTAGAAGTGCACAGTTTAGCCAACAAAAATAAATTAGTGATGCTGAACTTTAAAATGGTTCATATGCATATGATTTTCCCTTTGAATTCAGGGCACTCGAGCTTGCTTTGGATGCAATATAGACACCCAGATATGTAACAAACTTGTTTATATTCTCATATCTTGATTTTTGTACCTCTATTGATTGTGAAATCTGTTTAGTAATACTTTAACTCTTGTCTTACCTAAAAAAAATTCTGGATCTCTCTCTCTCTCTCTCTCACACACACATACTCTCTTCGATAGATGCATGCATGCACATATGTTCATACCATGCATTTATTTTCACTTGCTCTACTATGCGCAAAGAGCGCATGGGATTTGGCTAAAAGCTAAAGGTTCAATTGCAGTGAAATGTTGGCAAAAGCTATCAAAAAATGTACTGGAATGGAAGTGTAGAAACATAGTTGGAAACGTTAAAAGTGTCAATTGAATTTGCAACCAATGCCTGCACAGTCAAATGTGTGAAGGCCAATAGTAAAGGATAATGTACTCTTCCCATCTAGGGGCTATTTTATGTTCATACTTCTTGAAGTTATTTTGTTTGACATGTTTAGTCAATTTGTATATGAAATATAAGCCTTAACTTTTGATACACACTCATGCATAGTTGGTGAACAATTGTATACAATTTTGAGATTACTTCTTATATTGACATAAAAAGTTCTTTTTCGGATTTTCTTAATTGGTGAAAAAAATCACTGAGTCTACTCCCAAGCCAAACCATACTTGGGCTTGTTGTCAAGCCAAATTAACTCCATCCTAAGTTTGACTCTCTATCCATGAGTCAAACTTGCCAAAAGTGAGTTGATTTTATGTGTACTCATGGGTTATTTTCTCCCTAATGAGTGCAACTCATGAGTGGATGGAAAAACTTGCTAGGGTATAAAATAAATGCCAAAACTTGAAGGAAATGACACTATTTTTAATTATTTTGTGACATAGTTTTTTCCAAGTTTGAGTTGAACTCTTAAACTTTTCCCTTGTGGAGCTTATTTTTCCAACATTAAATTTTCTAAAGTCTCAATGAATTCATTTAAATGGATTTATTTTCATACATAGGTATTGTATCAAACTAACAATGAGTTTAACCCTGCCAACATTTTATTCTCTTCTTGGCCCAAACTGTTGTATTAACATCAAATTCTGATTTTATTAAGGTTAACTATGTTCACCAAAGGATGAATTTATGATATGTATTCCAGTGGACGAGTTAGAATGTATCTCACTACGCATTTTAGTGAACTACTATGGGAAGAAAATACACATCCATGCATGCTTATATGGATCTCTTTGTTCTATGAAACCCAAGCAAAGCTGGAAAAATAAATTTGCAACAACACTTACAACATCGCACAATGCATAGAAATTTTTTAAGCTAGAGAAACCCTCATAGGAATAAAACTCTGACATGTTATTAATCTGCAAACCAATTCTTATAATAATTTCCCTTAGGCTTCTAAATTTTTGGTGATTTCACGACCTCCCATACAACCATAGTATTCTTGAATTGGTGGCCTTGGATATTTCCTTCTCACACTATCTCCTATTTGGCTTAACTGGGCCACAGATATGATCTTCCCACCATTTTGTTTGCACCTTCCTCTATTTCAGTCAGTTAGTCTTAACTTACATGCAATTGACCCACACTCTTTCAACTCTCTCTTTTTTATGCCTTTTCTCTCAGATTCTATTATAGCCTATGTTGATTTTTTTGGGTAGCTACGGTCAGTATTCCCAGCTACTCAAATTGTGACCCTAAAATCAAAATTAAGAAGAAGAAATTTAATTCAAATTTTCCTCCAAAAAATTTAAAGTTGGTCCATCAAAAGGAGATGTGCCCCTTGGGCACCTCATGACCACTATAAATACAAACTCGGCCTCTATTTTTTTGGCATCAATTCAGATCACACAAAAATCATTTGTTTTTAGTTCACACATGGAAAGGAGAGAGATAAAAAGCAAGAAGTTTGACCAGTGTTGACCACTCTTTGACAAAAATTTATGAGGTACTATTTGCCCGAATTTCTGAAGCAGTTGACTGAGCTCTGTCGGGGCAGTTTGACCAAGTTTCTGGGTAGCTGCAGTAGGCTGAGTTTCAGCCTTGTTGATTGACGTTGAACGAAATTCTTGGAAGAAGCAGTAAGGCCAAACTTTTCCTGTGTGGATTATGTAGTCAATTTGACTCGAAAATCAAATTGTACTTTTGTTGAATTGAACAATTTCTCCTCAGAAAATATTGTTGGCTTTTTCCCAAATTTGGCTTTTCATGGTGTAAAATTGTGTCTTGTTTGTGCTTGGTTGTCTCTTTATGATCCTAATATCATTATTGCATTACTATTGAGATTTTCTATGTATAATTACTTAATGATGTATGTGACATAAGTGAACTTGGTTAAAGAAATCATTAGAAAGTAATTATCAGTTTAGAAGGTCATATTCTCTATGAAGGAAGTTGATACGATGTTGAAGAATCTAGGGCAAACATAATATGGTGATTCTTCTTTACTATGATAACAATTTGTGAAGAATTTATAGAATTTATCTTAACTTAAAATTCCATCCATTATTAGTGTGTGTGTTTACTTCATCAAACTGCTACCAAAAACAAAAGAGACAAGAAAAAAAATATTTGGCTTTCTGCTAGGGCCAAAACCTCTCCCTCTTGGAGAGGAAAACCCATGCAAAATTCTTCTTATAGAGATTCCATTAACGAATACCAAAACCATGACCCTTGACACAATATTCCTCTCCAAGACCAAGACATAAATCCTCTTCTTCATCAATGTTGGGATCATCATCCTTGCTACACCTCTGCCTGACTGAGATCTTCATTACTGTTGACATCATTGTTGCACCATGATTGTCTCTTGAGATTGCCACATAGGGGATCTCGGCTTTTTCATTGAGATAATTATCATGACCTTGATTTTCATCCTTTATCAATGCACTGAGGCCTTAATTTCTACTACACCATATTTGTATCATCATTGTACCCTAGCTAGAAACATCATCATGCTGACTGTGAGCAGCAGAGAATGTACTTTGTGATAGTGAGGGCAACGATAGGATCAATGTGATGCTTCTTAAGCAGAGACAGTGAGATCGAGGCTATATGAAGACAGTAAGGATTCTGAGATTCTTTCCATTACATATACGCATTGACTGCCATGAATTAGGTTCACCAAAATTATGATTACTTTCTTTCCTGCACTAAGATCTCACTTTCCATTTAAGCTGAGACTGTAATGATTACTTCTGCTCCTTATTATGCCAAGACTATAATAGTGTAAGATCACCAAGATACACATATATATGCCTAGATCAAAACTACATGGATATATGTGAGGGCTTTACAGTCACTATCACAGCTTACTATGTCACTCGAAGTCATTGTTGTCCCATCTGAAATTACAGTGATCAGAGAACTGCACCTTATAGTCATGCGAAGGGTCTCAAAGATATGCTGAGATCCTGTCCTCACTCGAAGCTGCAGACTTCTCTGAGATTCCTCCTTCCTACTCCATATACCCGAGATCATGACTACACCTAAAACCTAAATGAGGTGCAGTCAAACCCTGCTGCGACTCTGCTCCTATATGCGAAATTTCAAAGGCATGCGAGATTTTTTCTTCGTGTGTTTTCGCTAACCCTAGATGGGTATTTAGAGTGGTTTTTTCCATATATGCAAGCCGACATAAACTCATGAACCGTCATGACTATTTTATTGAGCCATTGTTACTTCCATTTATTTTATTTTATTCATTTTCGAACCGACATGAAGATCTTCATTATTCTGCTTGCAGACTTCAGTGTTCTTGCATTTGGAGAAGTGTTCTTGCATTTGGAGGACCATTATTGGTCTTGGAGGGTTGTTACATTCAGCTGAATATTTGTATACATTTGAATGGCACAAAATGTGAGTTCCATGTCACTTAAAGAAAATGCGAGTTGAAGATTTGTAATCATTTTTTCTTTGAAATGACTTCATGAATGCATGGATATCTATAAGATAGATGGGTTATCTTGCATGGAATTAAAGGGATTGATAGAATCCTTATAAACAAGGGAATTTAGTGAGCAGGTCTCCTTTAAACTCATGAGAAGGAACTCTTAAAATTCCTCTCATCTTTATGTAGCAAGAAAGGAGACAGATAAGAGATACATAAAAATTAGGAAAGGCAATCTCTCACATGCGGTAAAGAAGAAATATCTTCACGAGATCTAATTTGGAAGATCTAAGAAAGATGATATGAAAATAATCATCTACGTTCTTAATAAGCAAGATGTCAGAGGTCCTCGGGATATGGAAATTTCCTTGTGCAACAATTTGAGGTCTCTATGCTAGATAGAGAAAGACAAGTTGAAAGGACTAAAATATGTGCGGAAAGGAAAGGGAAGGTTGAAAAGACAAATAAGTACTGTATCGTCGGAAGGGTGAAGGAAGCTGAAGAAAGGATCAGGAAAAAGGGGGGAACGGATCTCCATTGTGAAAGATATGGTGTCCCTCTCAAAAGGATCCTATTAGAAGTCCTTGTAGATAAGATCATGGTAAGAAGATGCATCATGGCATCATGGAAACAAGAGCTCATATGAATCATGGAGAACATAGCTCTTGTAAATCTCATTGAATATCAAAGGAAAGGAAGAAGTCATCTAGGTCAAAGGAAACATTTTCCAGATAGGGAAATTCTATATGTTGAAGAGTCTCTGATAGAAACCTCAGCGAAGGATCCCCTAGTCTGGAGAGGTAGCAAGAGTTTCATCAGGATTTCCAACTTATGGAAATCATGAGACAAAGGACTGATGACATGATGAAGCTGATCAAGGGATTGAAGATCCGTTCAATCAAGAAAGTTGTTGAAAGATACGTGAAGGGGAAATGAGGTATGTATGATTGTATTTGTATTTGCATTTGATATTGTAATGTCATGATATATGGTTGCAGATAAAATGGATCAAGAATGATCAAAAGGGAAAGGAAATCCTCCTCTGAAAGGATGCAGAAAGACATAAGTCTAACTAGATGAAATCAACATAATATGTCCTCATATGAAGTATGAGGTAGTTTACTACAATTGAAGAACTCTAAGAGCTCATGGGAATGAAATATATGAGGATGTAAGAGATCATGAAGTATGCAACCTTGATGAAGGAAATCAAGATCCAGAAGATCAAGAAGACTTGACCAGAAAACCTCCTGGAAATACCCTTGAAAACAAATATCATTGGGAGATGTGTCAACATGTATGCTAGATGATTGATACCTACAAGAAGATGTCACTAGAATAATGACATCACCAAAAGGTAATATGTAATTTGTTTTTGGTATCTGACCTCTTGGAAAAAGTCTGGGCATGTGTGTAGGATCAAGAAAAAGAGAGTTGTGAAAGATGTCACAAGTATGTACCTTGTGATCAAGAGCAAACATTGTTGAAGGAAAGTGAAGACAGATGATCTTATGGAGGAAGCCCCAGATGTAAATCCAAGAAGGATACTTTATGGGAAAGAAGGAATGACATGACATAGGAAAGTGATGGATGGTTGAACCCTACATATGAAGAAATTGATGACACTAAAGTCTTGAATCATCAGTCAACTAGAAGACCCTATAAAGCATTGGTGATAGAGTCCCTACGTAAGAGGGAGCTCTGAGAAGTTCCTATGAGCAAAGGAACTCGAGAAATTTTATGAGTAAAGAGAAACTTGGAACTCGTCCTTGGTTAAGAGGGAGAGTTAGACATGACATTCTTGTATTCAGTTTGGAAGAAAGAATGGAGGATTGTGTAATCATCTGGCATCCGAAACTCTTTGAGGATGTGGTGGGGCATCCAAGACAAGAGTGGGAAAGAGGACCGGTATTATTGAGGTTTGGGAACCCAAGATGAGAATAGTCCTAGTAGGTCATACTCGGAGAACACCCGGGTGGGTATGACCCTAAGAGAGATAAAGATGATGTGTGTCTATCAGTCATTGGTTTCGCCAACATTGTGCTCTAATATAAGTGAGAGATGGAGTTGTTAGTCAAGGCCTTTCTAAATGGAAATGATGTTGATTGAAATGATACTATAACATATGGATTGCAAATCTGATTCTTCTTATGAGAAATTCTTCAAATTGAGAATGACCAAGTACCGTTATAAATACCTCCCTAGTTAAGAGGGAGTGTTGAAGAAAGTGTAACTAGGTTCGGTCTTCATAATGACATTATCTTTGTATTTGTTATAATAAAAGGAAATAAATTATTTCTATAATCTCTCTACGTGGGTTTCATGAGCAAGAAGTGTCAGTAGGTGAAAAAAATCTTCTTGATGTCTTTAAGATTTATTTATGTGTCAAAGAGTCATGTTATGTGTATAGAAACTCTTCATCAGTTTACGTAAATAAAATCTAGTCCACAAAGGTTTGTAGAATCCCTCCAACGACCAAGCATAATCCTCCAAATAAGTCTGCAAGCAAAATCAAGAAGAATATATTCATGTCAGTTCCAATATCAAATTAATTAAGAAAATGAAAGTCACATCAGCTCAAGAAAGAGTCATGACGGCTCACAAACTCATATCGGCTTGCATATATGGGAAAATTACTATAAATACCCAGGAAAGGGTCAACAAAAAGAACATAAGAAATTTCGCATTTTTGTCTCTCTGAATTTTCGAGTGAAGGAGTCACGGTCAAGAAGGCATAGAGCACGCAATCAAGGAAGAAGATCTCACTCTGAAATATTACATGGAGAAGCAGTTCCGCACTAGGGTTAGACTGCAACTCAGCTAGGGTATTAGGTGTAGTCATGACAAGAATTTGGAGGTATAATGTGGACACATAACTGATCAATGTATTGGGCTAAATACTCTCGGCATATCTATGAATCAATACTCGGATTGATGAAGAAGGGACTACATGCTAGTAGATATCGGATGGACGAAGAGGATTGTGTATCTATTAGTCTCAGCTTCATGGAGATCATGCTATCTCAATCTCAGCATACGTATATATGTATATCACATTCTCAGCATAATAAGGAGCAACAACATCACTCACAGTATTGACTTATATATAGGGTAAGGATCTCAGGGCAAGAGTGTAATCACAATATCGATGGACCTATTCCATGACAGTGGATGTATGTGATGAAAGGACCTAAAAATCCATATTGTCTTCATATAGCCTTAGTCTCACTGTCTCGAAACTTTTATTATAATGTATACTCTCTGCTGCTCACAATTAACATAATGATGATTCCAGCTAAGGTTCAGTGATGATTCAAGAATGGTGTAGTAGTAATGAAGCCCCAGTACATTGGTCAAGGGAGAGAATTAAGATCACAATAAAATAAAGTGGATAAACAATGCAAAATTTATTTTAAAACTAAATATTTATTACATTTTAGCCCAAAAAAAAAAAAAAAAAAGTGGATAAACAATGCAAAGCCTGATTCACCTAGTTTGGGAGGTTGGCTTTACTTGCAATTGTTTGATTTCCTAGGTTGGAGGTTGGATTTAGTTGCAATCGCCTCAATTTTCTGGTTTTCAAATCGAGGACATGGTTGAATTTGGGGGATTCTCCTGCATAAATTATATAGTCTCCATTCGTGCAAGTCGTGACTTCTTTTTAGCAAGAGACTCAGTCTCCATTCGTGCAAGTCGTGACACATTTTCAAGCAAAAGAAACAGTCTCAATTCGTGAAGGTCGTGACTTGTTTTCGAGCAAGAGACTCAGTCTCCATTCATGTAGGTCGTGACTTATTTTTTAGCAAGAGACTAAGTCTCTATTCGTGTAGGTCGTGACTCGTTTTCAAGCAAGAAACTTTAGTTTATAGATAATATATCAGAGCATAACATCGCATTCGTGAGTTTTACACAGGTCATGACTCGTTTTCAAGCAAGATACTTTAGTTTATGGACAATATATCAGAGCAGAGCAGCTCGAAGGAGACCATAAAGGAAATGCATATAAACCTCACCCATGTATTCAATCAAATTCATCTGCATTGTTGTGTTATGCTCTGCAAGTCCTCTCAACGATAAAATTCCTTTAGTAGAAAGGGCGTGTATTTTCTCTGCAATTCACACCCAATACTTTGTTGAAGGGGTGTTTGTAATTTCATGAGAATTTCATTGCTATATTTCATAGAAACATACAAATTTACATGCAGAAAGAACTCTAAGAGGTGTGAAAATGACTGTTACTCCTGGTATTTCTTTCGTGGATGGGAAGTCGATGGTGTTGGGGCAATGTGTTTTGTCCAACATTCATGGGAATATCACCTTGACCCCTGCATTAGGGGTGGGAATGGTTAACAATGCATTTTTGGGAGCCATGCCGGATCAGAGCAAGAGTCATCATATTTTTCCTATGTGGCAGCTCAAGTGAGTTCTGCAAATCTTGCCTTCAGGATTTGGCATTTTTTATTTTAATATGTATGTGTATTTATTTTTTGGGGTTGATGTAGGAGCATCTTGTTTCAAAAAAACATGGTATATTTGGTTCACTTAGGGGGTGTGATGTTTTTAGTTTATTTGCATATTTTTAATAAATTGAGTGGAAACTATGTGTGTGAGGTTTTAATTGTAAATATTCTCAATTGTGAGAGAATATGAGTTATGATAGACTTGTAAATATTTCATAGAGATCTTAGGGATTAGGGGATCCTAGAATAAAGGGTTAGTTGAGTTAAAAGTGGAATTAGAAGATTTTTAGGATTTCGATGAGAGATTTAGGGATCAAGAGAGATATTGTTGGATTTTGTTAAGGGATCTAGAACCTAACTTGGGTTCTCATCCATTTGTATAAATTGAGGTGAGTCTATGAAGCATGGATAGAGATAGAAGGGTGAAAGTGAGGAATGAGAAGTTCTCCTGTAAATATTTTATGAATGAATTATTTCTGAGTTTTAATGTAAATAGATATTGTGTAGGCTTCAATGTTATGTGTTGATTTTTAATTTTGGGCCCCTTAGATTTGCTGTGTAATGGATTAAGCCACAGGCAGAGGATCGTGAAAAGTTGCAATTTTGCTTCATCAAAGTGGTATCAAAGCCTGAAAGTTTATTCCTAGGGTTGTTTGAGGATAGTCACACATTGTCACTATTAATGATGCCATATCTGCCTGAAATCATTTTTAGAAAATTTGAATGAATTCAGTGCAAATATGACCGCGAATTTGAATGAATTCAGTGCAAATATGATCGCTAGATCGTTGGCAGAATTGACAAGTGCGATCAGGTTGATTTTCAGAATATATATATAGCAGAGAACGTGACTGAGTATTTGTGTGTTTCAGGGATAGAGTATTGTTTATTTAATTATTGTTTGCAGATGATGTACTGTCATTAGTGAAGGACAGAGTGGCGTGAACCTAGTATGCTACTATATCTTCCATTTGCTATCATTCTGTTTGCCCATTTGCAAAACACATGCCATCAGCAACAACGAGAAAAAGGATCCTTTGAATGATAGAATTGCAGCGGTAAGAGGAGATTCTGTTGGCAGAATTAATATTCAGACTCGACAAAGGAAGCAATAGCCGCTGAAATCATCCTTCTGCCTGATATTCACCTAGCACTCTAAAAAAAACCCGCATCAGATCTACATCAACAAACCATCAAACTGGAAGGATTGACCAAAATAGGCATCGTGTGAAATAGCGCTGAAGAAAGACCTACGTGAGCAGAGCCTGCGTGGAACAATGATGAGTTGAAACCTCTGTTGGGTGTCTCTAAAACTCAAAGTAAAACGTCAAAAGTATCATCATTTACAAAGAAAACCAATTCCATAAAGGTGCAACGCTAAAGGAATTGAGGCACAATATTTGGTGTTATTTATTAATCCCTTCATACATTTGAAAAGTGCACATTTATATTGCAGGTGAGTTTTGATATTAAATCATGAATCTATTCATTTAAACTCACATGAATATTATTTGCACATAAAATTTTCATGGTTATAAAAAGCACGTTACTCAAGTGGATATTCAATGAGGGTATATGGAGAAAAGTTCTGGAAAGTTTATTTGTAAAGATAATGGAGGGATAAAATACTTTTGGAGTGAAAAGGGTTATATAAAAAGAATTATTATTATAATAGTTTTATTTTATGGAGAGAGAATAATGGAATAGGAAAGAGAATTAGTATATAAGGTGAGAAATTAGGGGATGTTAAAACTCATAGAATTTAGGAATTTGAAATGTATAGAGTTTAAGTTAAAAGTCATAAAGGATTTGTAAAAGTTTAAGTTAAGTCAAAAAGTTTGGTTTTAAATGTAATGGGTGTATGATTGGTAAAGCCCGACACTCAAAGTCTCGTTAAAGTGTTGTAAGGATCATTTGAAGAGTTATTGTAATTGTTGCTTGCAGCAAAGAGGAGCAAGGAGTGCTCAGGAGTACATTCAAGTGAGGTGAACCATTGGCCAAGTTCAGAGAAAACAACTTGGTAAAGTGTTAGTTGTTGTAGGTGACATTAAACATGATAAAGTTCACCACATAATATGAAAGAGATCGAGGAATTAAAAGTGCGACTTGACGTACTAACAGAATGGCTACAAGAAAAAGAAAATGAAAACCAAAGACATGGATGGAGAATAAGGAAACGGGTTAGATGGAACCTATTGCAAAAGAAATGGAATGCCAAGCTGATAAACAAGTTCAAAGAACTTGAACAAATACATATTGCTTTGTTGGAAAAGGAGAGACTCAAAGGAATTGTTGAAACCTAGAAAGTCCATTGTGAAAGATTGTTGCTTGAAGCATCAAATGAGGTCGAAAGGTCTTGTATATTAAAATTCGATAGCTTGTTTGTGGATGCAGGAAATGTTAAAGATGTTGAAGGTGAAGAAATAATTGAAGTTGTTGATAATCATCAAATAATTTCAGATGTCAACATGAGTAATATTGAAGCAGAATTAAAATTTCTAGAAGAATGGTTGGATAATCCAAAGTTAGAATGTGACAATATGCCTTCAAATCAACAAATTTGGTGGAACAGAAGCATAGAAAATGATATTAAAGTTGAAATTGAAGAAATGGAAATGTTGTTGGAACATGAACATATTGCACATATGGAAGAAAAATGTCCAAATGTGGAACATGAATGTAATCACGATGAATTGTTATTTCAATCTTGTAAACAGCATCAGGAAGAAAGATTGAAGCGCCAGCAGCAAAACAAAGTTTGGAATCCTGGAGGTAGCAAGTCATTAAGACTTGTGGTTGTCATATGTCTACAGAAAAGTGACAGACCTCATAGACAGGAGTCTATGAATTTTTCTTTTCTACATTGGGAGTCTGATGCAAGAGCATCTTGCTTCAGAAAATCATGGTATATTTGGTTCACTTAGGGGGTGTGATGTTTTTAATTTATTTGCATATATTTAGTAAATTGAGTGTGAAAATATGTGTGTGAGGTTTTAATTGCAAATATTCTCAATTGTGAGAGAATATGAGTGATGATAGAATTGTAAATATCTCATAGAGATCTTAGGGATTATGGGGATCCTAGAATAGAGGGTTAGTTGAGTTAAAAGTGGAATTAGATGATTTTTAGGATTTGGATGAGAGATTTTAGGGATAAAGAGAGATATTGTTGGAGTTTGTTAAGGGATCTAGAACCTACCTTGGGTTCTCATCCATTTGTATAAATTGAGGTGAGCCTATGAAGCATGGATAGAGGTAGAAGGGTGAAAGTGAGGAATGAGAATTTCTCCTATAAATATTTTATGAATGAATTATTTCTGAGTTTTAATGTAGATACATATTGTGTAGGCTTCAATGTTATGTGTTTTGGTTTGGGATTTCCTCTATTTTTGTGAATTTGATATTGTATGTTTTTTTTATGTTTCTAATTGGCTTGTGGGGTGGGAAACCCTTTGAAATTAGGTTTATTTTCAATGCCAATGAGCATAATTATTTATTTCTTTGTCTTTTGTGATTCGGGAGGTAATATTGGGGGAGGGTTTGTGGACTGGTCTTTATTTCAAGTAGGCAAACAAATCATGGTTCAAATCCTATCCAATATTTATTCGGATCCACATGATCACCCTCGAAATAGGTTCATATTGATCACTTATGAATTTTCGATACTTATAGCCTGAATGATGGAGCTGAGGCACTCTTTGAATCTTCTTGATCAAAAGGATTTTGGAAGTTGTTCAGGAAGGTCTGGTGCTGCCTCTGCCTACCGTGAAAAGTGTGCATATTAGCTTTTGTATCTTTTATCTTGTTCATTTTAGTTTTTGAGTTTTCATTTTGATACAACCATATTCACAATGGTTTCAATATAATTTATGATTGTTTTTATTGTCATTCTTGTGGTTTATTATTCTTTATAACTTTCAAAAAGTTGAGTATTGGTAATCCCTAACATTTGTGAGAATGGGTTAGGCAAAAATTGAAATTTTAACAAGTATATCTGAATTGAGCACTCATATTTTCCCTTTGTGTTGGTTGGTTTTTTCTGACCTCCTCATAAGGAATCTACAATGAACCAACATCGGTGGTAATTTTTTCCTCTGCATGCAACATTTTTTTGTTGCAACTAATGAGAATAGGAAATCCTCAACAATAAAACATATATTGTTTATGGATGTACATTCTAAATTCTAATGCTTTTCTTTGTTATATTTTATTGTTCCATTTTGTTTTTTGCTTTGTTTTTCTTGTGGGAGGTGGGTGAAGGTTTGATTATCTATTGAATGTGATAGTCATCAAGTTTTTTTATGTTTTAGTTTGAGGTTTTTTGTTTATTGATTTTATCAAGGTTATTGATTTTTATGGAGCTTCTCCTCGCAATCTTTTTATAATTGTTATTACAAGTTTTTGATTGGTTGTTTGTGTGCATAAATGTTGAAGGTTTGATTATATGTTGAGTGAGAAATTCATCAAGTTGTTTTACTTTTTGGTTTGAGGTTTATTGATTTTATCAGGGGTACTAATTTTGATTGAGTTTCTCCTTACAATTTTTTTATAATTGTTATTGCAAGTTTTTGATTGGTTGTTTGTGCCCAAAAATGTCTTAGTGATGTAGACCACTTTTCATTTGGTTTTCAAGGAAGCTTAATCTTCTTTTGAGTAGCCTATTTTGTAGGATGTTTTTTATGCCTTTTTCCCATTGAGGTTATTGAACTATATTGTTTTGCAGTTTGTATGGTTTTTTTGGGGGGTGTGAGTTTTATATTCTTTTCAGTAATGTAATTTGTAGTTGTGTAGGCTATTTTTGGTGTTAGGGTCCAACCCTAACCCCCTTATTTATGTAATAGGTCGAGTCATAGTTATGGTTAGTTAAAGAGTCAATAAAGCCCATATTAATAATTGTAAGCGGTTGACCCGCATTTAAAGAAGGGACCGCAATTAGTTGCAAATGGGTCATGGTATTAGATAGACGGTATTAATAAGAACCATGGTACTTACCCATGGTATTTCATGTATGAATCCTATATAAAGGATAGAAACTCCCCTTGAGGAGCGTCATGTCTTATTTTGTAATCGAGCCCAGCTCTATTGGAGGTTGCCAACTTGAAGATGCAAGTGAACATTGATTTCCTTCCTGAATAATAAAATACATGTTGTTATTTCTTATTATTTTGTGTTCTGGGTATATCTCTTCACATATTTGGTATTCTGGCATCTTCTCGCAAGTCAAGAGAATAACAAATGGTATCAGAGCACTTTCCAAGGCCGGTGGGATCTCCATTTTTAGCAGAATTTTTTTTTTTGGCTAAAGACGTGTTCTGGCATCTTTAAACAATGGGATTTGTCGTTGAGCACATAAAACAACAGATTTGGGGAGGCGTGGATGCAGGAAATACAAGGGCTGGTCACGCTTGTTGGACTCCCTTCTAACCCCTGTGGGTACCCCTTAGAGTAGTAGCGCATTAGACAGAACCACGCACGAACTGTCTTCCAAGTACCCTTTGGGTATATCAAAAGCCCCCTAGGATCTATTGAAACCTCGCCATAGATAAATCGTCACCTGTCTTGCTACTACAGTACACCGAGAACAACACTCGGGGAGATTACTCGCGTGTACGATAAGGTAGTTGGGTTGTATGGCTAACGGTACGGTTGATCCTCCTTGGTTAGTGCCCTAAACGATTGGGCCTGTAGGTTTTAACCCCGTACAGAAATTACCTACATACAAATTCTAAATCACAGGAAAAATAAAAATGCGAGAGCATAACACATAAAACACATATACACAGGGATTTCCCACTGGATCCCAAACCGGGACTACCAGCTTGATTTTTCATTATGTTCCTTTCAATGTTACAATACATATTTATACATGCCGAAGCATCCAATACCATGGACCGAAAACCATCGCGTCCAAAACCAT
>APFE030097139.1:0-40782 GCA_000404065.3 Pinus taeda
ATAAATTTATAAAATGGTAAAGTAAAAAGTACTCATTATATTGTTTTCTTACAATTTTAAATTCGTTAATAAAGTTGAAATTAAAATTTCAAATTAATAACAAATTATTTTGTTTGGATACATTTTTAAAGTTTAAAAGGTCATTCAAACTTTTTGATGGCAAGTGTCATTCATAAAAATAGGCTTTGCTGATGAGAGCATCATTGAATTGAATGGAATTGACTTAAGTCTAAAAGGAAACCAAAAAAAAAATATTTTCACTTATTTAGCTTTCCAAAAAGATGTTATTCCACTAAATATTGTCATACAATAAATAAATAATGATAGGATTATTATATCAATTATATTTTTTAAGTTTGAATGATGAGATTAGTATTATGATTTATGATCAGGAAACAATTAATAGGATGAGAAATTAAATAAGGTGCATTAACATTTAGGAATATTTATATCCCATATCACTTCATTAAGATTCATAGACTATCCCATAAAACTTTAAAAATATAAATAAAAAAAGCATAAATACTACTTTTTTTTAAAAGACATAAATTTAATAATTTATAATTTATTTTCACCATCCATACCCATTGTTAAGTTTAGGTTTATTTTATTTCAATAATTTCTATTTTATATTGATATAGTTATTACACAGTTGTAACTTTTTTTGAAAAAGTATAACTAAAAGTTATTTAATGAAGTTAAATTATTATAATTCATCAATACATTTTCATAGTGCACCAATTGATTTATTTTTATTCCAACAAAATCTATTGCATATGGACATGATTATTACACATCTCCCCATCTTCCAAAAAGCAAGCTAAAGATTATTTATAATGTAGTACAATTATGAAAATTCACTACTTATAGTGTAGTACAATTATGTCAATTCACCACACATTTCCATACATGTACTTACTCATTTTCATGTCTAGCACCTATTAAGTTTGTTTTATTCCAACAAACCATATTTCATATGAATATGATTAGTATATAGCTCTAATTAAAAGCATACACCTAAAAGTTATTCAATGAAAGTTATTTAACAGAAAGACTAGAGAAAGAGATTTTAGACAAGATGATCTAATTTTAAGATGGGTTGCTAGAAGAGAGGAAAGAGGCAAGCATGGAAAATTTGATAATTTTTGGTTGAAACCATTCAACATTGCAGAAGTAAACGATAACAACACTTCATTCTGCGCAACCTGGAAGGACAATATTCTTCATTGCTAGTCAAGGGGAAATACCTCAAACACTATATTAAATATTAAATGCTTGCAACCATCTTCATTGTAAATTTATGGTTTCTTTAAAAATCAACATCAAAGTGTGATTTTCACAGCAAAGACTCCATAGCCCGAGCAGAAGGCACATGGATCTGAAAGTTCTCTTCATCCCGTAGGGGGAAGCAATCCCTAGATGGAGCCAATATTGTATCTTATTTTTACCCCAGTTGTTTTTTACTCTTTCCTTGTTGTTGAAAAAAAGAAAAATAACAAAAATATAGAAAAGAGAATTAAAAAAAATGAGAAAGAAAGAAATGAAAATAAATGAAAAATAAAGAAACAAATATCATATATATATATAGAATTATCCCATAGTATGCAAGCAAGTTCAAATGTCGGCATTCATTTGATTTATATTATTATATTTTAAGTCCTTTATATTTTTCTAGATTATATTTTATTTGTAAATAAATATTGTATGACAAGTTTGTCGCTTTGCAATTAAAGTTCAATTGGAACCAACGGATGTGATCACCTTGCCCGGATCAACGATGGGGGACGAGTTGTCCGGCCCGCTCCCCCCCCCCACCCCCCACCGTTCCCGTAACTTTGGAGGTTTAACAGGAAGGGGTTTGAAAAGTCATTTTCAATAAACTGCCCACTCATATGTGGTGTCTCCCCATTAATTTCAGGACCCCCCTCTCCAATACCACAAACCACTCCCCTCCTCCTCTGAAAAACGATTTCCCATTCCCGCTCCACTCCCGTGCCCATTCATACTTCACCACTTGTCCCTCTCCTATTCACTCTCCCAAAATAACCATTATACCATTAAATTCCTCTCGCCAAATGTTCATGTAACCGTTTGCCATTTAATCCTTCACGCCAACATCTAAATTCATTAATTAGACGCGCCCAAAAAATGGTTACACATACGAATCTCCTCTTTTAAAAACCACACAATACCCTGCATATTTATTTTCGCCATTCCTTCTTTCAACAGTGCAGGTGCAGTTCTAAATTTCACCATCACGCAATTATCTTCATATGCCATTGATCATCATTTGTTTGGTAATTCGCCACCCTAGCCTATAATTTCTTGTTCACGATGTCTTCTCACAAAGGCAAGTCAAAATTAGTTGTGGAAAGCCCTACGTTTCCCTCTATAATTAACCTGGATGAGCTCCCTCTCATAGATATAGAATACAAGATCTCAAAAACCGAGTGCAAGTTTGATCTTTATGGACTCCACAACTAGGCAAACCAGAAATTTCTAGATGTCAGTGATGAATTGAGTATTTGGGAGTCTTTCCTACCTCAATTTGTCTTTCCCCAAAGTCACACCTTCCCTGAATTTGTCACCTAGTGCCATCTCAGGTATCTTCCTAGTCAGAGGGCTATAATTGCCCAAAATAATGAAGTTTTATTTTCCATTACCCTTGAACCCATATGCCAAGCACTTCAAATGAATCCCTTAGCTCCTCTACACCCTTTTTCTACTGATCCCCTCATGGAGATCTATAAAAAAACTCACATTTCCTCAACAATCCCGTATCTTTGAGTCATTATTACCTGTAAATTATGAGTTACCTAGAACTAATCCACCCTATTCCACTTCAATTTACCCAGAAATTTCAAGATAGGTTATATCCATGGTCCCTTTTGTATTAGGTTACCCTATTGATCAATGGGATGATGAAGTAATATTGGGATTTTTATCAATGTTCTCTGTGGGAAATAAGCCCTCGTTGATTTTCACTACAGTCAGTTTTTGGCAAACAATATTCATGATCAGTTTCTAAAGTTTTTTGTTGAAGGTGATTTTAAACATCAATTAGTTCTTGTGTATTTACTTTTATTTCATCAAGCATATAGATTTAAGTTCCTGTTGCAGAATTTAGATGAACAAGGAAATCCTCAGTGAGTCATTCACTGACTTCCTTGGTAAGGAAGAACACATAAGAATATTCCTTCAGTGACTTTGTAAACCAATTCTTGCATATGTCCTTATGTCTTCTCAACGGTGATCTTATACAAGGAATTTCACTTGAAATTAGAAGAAATTTTCACCTTATCGACCAAGCCAAAATTGGAGACTAGTACCTCTACCAAAATTATACAGAGATCAAAATATATGGATGTTAACTCCCTCCATACATGTTACCAATATTTGTGCAAATCAGGATCTTTGCCTTAGAATACATGAGGCAAATGATGAACATGGATGATTTTGTAACAACCCTGGTGAAAAGTTCATGTAATAAAAGTAAATAAAGGAAAAATAAGACCATTGTTAAGGGACACTTATTCCAAGTTGAATGTTGGGCAAAGATATCCTAGTAGGCATCACTAGATGTTTGTTTTGGCTAAGAAAAATTGGCAAAGGCTAAGGCAAAGGCATTAAAAGGAAAAAAGGCATTTTTGGCACGTTTATTTATGAAAATAATGGAAAATAGGAGAAAAGTAAGGTGAAAGGTCACAGGTTGCATGTGTGGAGGAGATCAAAGGAAAATAATGGAAAATGATGAAAATAAAGGCCTAATTCATAAAAAGGCTTCTGAGGATCAATTGGGAACCTTTTTTCATTTCAAGCTTGGACCTCTCTCATTATTCTTAGTCTCTTTCTCACTCTTGGTCACTTAGATTTTTCTTGGAGCACTCTAGCTTTGGATCAAGGAAGGAAAAGCAAGAAAAGGAAAAGGAAGGAAAGCAAGGATCAAGGAAAAAGAGCAGTATCAGGCAGCTTCAGCAGGAATACTTGCAGGTAACCTTTTGCATGTGTGATTTCCTAGCTAGTTTGGACATGCATGGCTTTGCATGTTAGTGTATGGTTCTCTTGTTGTCAGTGGCATGGTTTTTCCCGGTTATGACTATGGTTTTCAGCCTAACCTTGCCTTTTTCCGGATGCCATGGTGTTGGGATGTTTATTTCGGTTTTTGAGCTTTGGTTTGCCGGATGGATTTCAGAATCTGGGGTATAGGTGGTCTCAAGTTTCATTCCCAAAGGCCTAGGAATCCCTTGATTGGTTTTGGTGGGATACACGGTAAATCCTGAGGGAGAAGTCTCAGTTTAGGGCATAGCGATTCGGTTTTGGATTGCAGTAAAGCCTGAGAGACTAGTATCAGTTTAGGGCCTAGTGATCTAGGATTGGATTGCGATAAAGCCTAAGAGACAAGGAGACGGAAAATTCTTCAAGGATAGTGATGCATTATGGATGGCATTCCAAGTTCGGTTCGATTGTGATCAAAGCAATGGCTTTGGTGTGATCGCGGTTTGATGAGGGTGGAGGTGGTTTAACCTCTGGCTTCCATTGGTTTTTCTTGGATTGGTTGTTCTATGAGATCCCACATTCATGCTTGGAATATGGCATGAGGGTGACAGGCTGAAAGAGAGATTTGGTTCAGCCATGTCTATTGTCAGGTGGTATGTGGAAGTCTCGAAGTCTCGAACCTGGTCGGATTTGCCTAAGGTCAATAAAAGCTAAGTTCTCTCACTTTTGCACTTATTTATATGTGAATTTAATGGTTAGCATATCTATGATATTTACATGGTTTAATGGTGATTATAAGCATGGTTATGTGATTGGTTCATGTCATGGTTATTTCTTGTATTTACTTGCAATTGTTAAATTGATGGATGCAAGACCTAATTGATGTTATAACAATTTCATGGAGAAGGTGGTGATCCTTCTCGTTATGTTTTACAAGTTCTTTCATTCATTTATGCTTTGAACAATGTAAACTTTGAAACATGAACTGATACGATTACCTGTTTCGTAGAGGTAGCAAAAAAGTGACCAGATTTTAAAAATTGGTGATGCAGAATACACATTTTTTTTAGCATGGTTTTTTGACACTTTAAATTTTTAAATGTACATTATTTTTTAGAATATTAGTGATTTGCATGCTGATTTTCAAAAGTGTTGATTCTACATCAGACCCTTTTTTTAAAAGACCTATTTTTTTACTTTAAATTTTCTAATGTATTAAATGTGAATAATTATTTTCTAAATTTCACAATTTTTGAAATGGTCTTCTTCTTCATATTTTTTTGTTTTTTTTGTAGTGAGGTTTTTATTTTTTTGCATAGTTAGAGAAAAAGGTCGATATTTTAAAGTTTTGATATTCTACATATTTATATATTGTTAATGAATTTTTCAATGCACATCAAATAATTGTCTCTAAAAAACAATAATTTTTAATAATTGACATAAAAATAACCATTTTTAACATAAATATAACTAAAAAATTACACATTTTGATAATTTTTTGTTATAAATGACATGTCAAAATCACAATTTTTATGGAAAATTTTAACAAAAAATGGTCAAATAACAGTTTTTTTTATGAATTTCATGTCAAAAAATAATAATAATCATTGTTTTTTTCAAAAAATAATGATTCACATAAAAATTAAAGCGAAAATCACATAATACAAATATTGAACAGATAAATATATTAATTGAATGCTTATTATTCTCATAAAATGTCAAAGTAAAAAACATTACAAGTATAACTAATTAATAGTTACAAAAAATGAGCTTGATTTCCAAGCATAACTTAAATCTAATCAACAATATCACATAATCCAAACTCTTCATCCTCTAGAGTCTCATCATTGTCTTCTCCCACAATATTTTTTTCTTCATTTTGCTCCTTTTCCTCTTCTAATGGATCTATGATGTCTGCGAATCTCCCAATGTGTGCCTTTCCAATCATTCCATGTAATGGTGGTTGAGGTTCCTACACCTTTTTTGCAACCCGTGTTTCACTAAAATCCTCTTTCTTCAACCCAATTTCTTGCATTTCATTTGGAAGAAATTGAAGAACATTAATTCTTTGCTGAATAAATTTGTACTCCACTGGATCTTTTTCAATTGTAATGTAATTTCTTCTTTTTTGTAGGAAACATGGTAGTGTTGTACCTAATTATCAAGCAGAAAAGAAATAATGAAGTAAATTAGTATAATGACATATAAATTAAGAAAGAATATATTGAAATTCAATTCTATATAATAAAACTTACCTGAGCCAGAAAATAAATCAGAACCCAATTTCCTTCATTTGAACATATGTCTATAAGATAGTCAATCAATGGCTATGGTTTTTTATAAATGTTAACTATCTTTCCTTTTGATTCTTTTTCTTCATATGTTAGTTTTTTCACAACAACATCATAAACTAGTACTTGGCTATGACTCTTTCCATTTACTGGATTAAAAAACATAGACATATAGTTATCATCTTTTTCCCAACTATCAATATGGATGAACTCGCAATCATTTATAAATGGTTCATCTTCACGGTTAAGAATATTTGACTTTTGCCTGTAACATGAAATAGTAAAGGTTCAATTAAATTGTACATAAATGAATTTTTAACATTAATAAAACTTACATTTTCAACGTCTTACCATGTAAGTTGAATCCTTGAGTTTGTTTTCCCCTTGAAGCTTGACAATAACATTGCCAATTGTGTGTATGAATGCAATGTCACAAATATCCATAACGATGATGATGTGACTTCTAAAAATCCCACAACCACTTTACTAAGAGCTTGATAAGTATAAGGGTCACTATCATAGTCAATGTTTGGGATATTGAAACCATGAGGAATATCTGCAATAACTAGGGAATAATCCCTTTTAGGTATGAGTTTAGCAATGTCTTCACAGTCGCCTTGTATTAATTGATATTGAATAGTGTCAAGCTCATTTGTGACTGTATTACTTGATATTGAATAGTGTCAAGCTCATTCCAAATGAAATGAGTAAGAGTTGGATCAATTTCAACATTCTTAAGACGCTGTTTCTTCAGTCTTTTGATCTTAATTTTTTCAATAAAGGTTATGAAACTATCTGGTGCTCCATTTGCACCCTTCATCATATTTAATAAAACAAACAAATATATGTATAAGTTATAAAATAAAAATAGTATACACATGAATAAAAATGAATGTATAAATCAACATACCTTTTTAAATGCAAGATAAAAATCTTTTAGTGTTGATGTAGAACTTGAATCTGGATAGTTGCATACAACATCATCCCAAATATCTTCATTCAACAATTTAACCATTAGTTCTTGTATTTTAATGTAAACTTTGTGAGTGAATAGATAAAGTAAAAAAAGTTAATATAATGATATGTATACCAAATACTACCAAGAATAATAGTTATATTAAAAAGAAAATTATAATCTAGAAATAAGTGAAAGTAATTCAACAAACTTATTTTTGAAATTCTTCAGACATTTCCTCCAATGGTAATTCCCCTAACCTCACACGACATAATATTTCTTTGAGAAGTTTTTCATCCTTCACTCCTTGCATTGCTCTCCAAGGTGTGATAATAATATGTTCTGGAAGTTGCTTCATTTCAAGACCTGATTTACTGTTGCTACATATCAATGGTTTAGACTCTTTCACCTTCTGGTTTTTAATGCCGATGTTCTCCCACATGCTAAAAATATCATTAATAAATTCTCATATCTCTCCACTTCTAAATGCCAATTGAAAAATGTTATCAATACCTCTGAATATATGACTATTTACTATGTTGCCTTTCGAATTGATTTTCTCCTCAATTTGATAGCCTAGTTCCATACAACATTCATTTCGGAAATCTACAGTAACATTTATGTTATCCCCACAACATTTTTCTTCAAATTCACTATGAATAAATTTAACCCTTTGGATGAAAGTCATAGACATCATATATTCATTATCTGAATTATGATCCCATGCCAATAGCATTGCTTTTGTATCTAATAAACTAGCATAAATGATACATTTCATTGTTTCAAAATGTAGGTTATTGGGATATGCCTCCATCAATTGCCTTTGAGCTTCTATAGAATGGTTCCCCCCAAGAACATAATAATTGTATTCAAAACATTTTGACTTATCAAATGCTTCTTTGTTGGGAGCTTGAACTGGATCAATAAGAAGCACATAATTAACCACATGAGCATATGGATTATACCTCATCAATGTCTTCAAGTTGTGAACATGCAGGTGGTGTGGATTTATGATTTTATATTTACATTGTCCTTGACTTGCCTTATAGATTTGTTTCACATTAAGTTGAAATGTATGACCACCCTCAATTAAGTTTGTATTTGTCAAACTCTATTAAATGGCATTTTGTTTTTTTTTAATAATCCCATCCTCTAAATCAACTCCTGGTGTAATGATTTCCCTGCTTTATTTTGAAGTTTCACTAGGATCTTCACTGTTGGTAATGACTACTTGAGAATGCTCAACTTTAATTTTCTTCCTCCTAACATTCTCATCAGTAATTGGAACATAGACATTCCTGGGCATTGTTACTTTTTTTCTTTTATGTCTCTTCTCCTTTCTAACATCTGTTCCAATGTCATCCTCAGTAACGACAACATATTCTTCAGGGTCAATTTCAACTTCCTCTTCTTCAAAAGTAACATGTCTACCTTTGCTAGATTGACTCCAGCAAAACTGTAATTACATAGTAAAGCTACATCTTTATAACAGTAGTATGTGGACCTGTGGGTTATGGGCCCATGTTTACATCAAAAGCCTTTAGATTGGTGGATTTTTAACAAAAACCTGACCAATCACCACATAATGAAATAACACACAACCTGCCAACGAACTCTGGTCCCACTCCAAACGCATACGACCGAATCTCAAATAGAATTAGCCCACGTTGATAACATATCGGTTCTACTCGGGCCATTAACCCACACATACTTCTCCATGCGATCATCATCAGATCATGCAACCAACGAACGGTCCCGATCACTGGAATTCAATGAGGATTTAATCTCGTCGTATAAACTCTCATCGGGTCCAATTCCCAAATTATCGCTCGCACATGTTTTGACGCGATATCCATTCGATCAGAGGTTCAACAGATGGCTAGATCACCTCCGGACTTCAACAAAATTAAATCTCGGTTCATACCTTCATCGGGTTCGACCTTTGGGATACCACTTATGGTTTAGAGGTTGTGCGAAAATCCACTTACCACCTTTGGGAAATCGCTCTTCCATTTAACACCCGTGCTTCTATGCCACACGATGCCTGTAGATCTACGGATCTTCCAATTGGACGATCCAGATCTATTCCTTCGCCATTAATATCCATCAATCTAAACGATTTGACAGTTCTTGTTCTTTTCTGCTTATGCCATTGATCCTCTGCCTATTGATGGAATTCACTTTAAAACATAGTCTATCTCTGTCATACTCGTTAAAGCACTCACATACTCCATACAACACTCAATCTATGATATCATATAAAGATTGGATCGCCATTGATCCTTATAGTGATCGATGGTTGATCAACAAAGTCGTAACACAAAATTTAACTCACATATTTATATTATACAGGACTAAATTACAGTCTAAGGCATTTCAGCCTTAGTCTCAAATCACTCTCTCAACTACATTGAATCCTCACTTTTTTTCTATTTGTATCTGTCTCTCTCTATCTCACTCTCTATCTCTCTTATCTTTCTCTATATTACTCTCTGTCTCTCTGTCACACAACACAAAATCTTTATAGAGAAATTTACAAAGTCGTGGATCATCTCAGATCCATGATTTCCTCTCACAAATCACTCAACAACCCCTAAATCTCTCAATTTGTATACATGGCAAATAATTACATTAAATTAAGCCTTCTAGAGACTTATCAATTCCATCAAATCAGCTTTGTTTTAACAGAATTTGCCCCATTTACAATGGTTGTCCACTTTCTTCTCATTCTTAGATTTGTCTTTGAATTTTGATTAAGGGTGGTCAGATGCTCTTGCATTAGACTCCTGAGGTACAAAAATTTATGACCTCCTAGTCATATGCTTCTCCTTCATCCCTTAGCAATTCTACCCACTTTCTCAGTGGAACTGCCTTCATGATATTTCTGTGAGCTACAACAAAACCTCTATAGTAACAGTCTTCTCTGCTACACAATACCTCACCAAGCTTCTCTCCTCGAGCTTAGTCTTTTGACATATCTCTTGTTCTCTCCTCTTTGGGACCTTTTGAGCACTCCATGCTCTAGGCTGTTGCAAGTTTTCTCACCTTCTTCTGAAGACCACAAACTCTCCAATCTTCAACATGACTGTACCTCCTTCTTTCACACGCAAAATCTTCTTCCTTTTCACAAGAAACCTTTCCTTGCTCTATACCGCTTTTCCGCTAGCAAAACTGCAATTACGTAGTAAAGATGCATCTTTATAAAATTAGTACGTGGACCTATGGGTTATGGGCCCACGTTTACATCAGAAGCCTTTACATTGGTGGATTTTAACAAAAACCCGACCAATCACCACACAACAAAATAACAAACAACCCGCCAACGAACGCTGGTCCCACTTCGAATGCATACGACCGGATATCAAATAGAATTAACTCGCGTTGATAACATATCGATTTTGCTCAGGCCATTAACCCAAGCGCACTTCTCCGCGTGATCATCGTCTGATCATGCAACCAATGAAAGGTCCCAATCATCAGAATTTAACGAGGATTTAATATCGTTTTATAAACTCTCATTAGGTATCATTCCCAAATTATCGCTCGTGCATGTTTTGATGTGATATAGTCCAATCACAAGTTCAACGAACGACTCAATCACCTCCAGACTTCAACTTAGTTAAATCTCGGTTCATATCTTCATCGGGTCCAACCTTTGGGATACCACTTATGGTTTAGAGGCTGTGCGATAATCCACTCACCACCTTTGGGAAATCACTATTCTATTTAACACCCATGCTTCTATGCCACATGATGACCATAGATCTACGAATCTTCCGATTAGACGATCCAGATATATTCCTCCACCATTCTTCTTCCGCCATTAATATCCATTGATCTAAACGATCCAATATTTCCCGTTCTTTTCTGCCTACGTCGTTGATCTTCTTCCTATTGATGGAATTCGCTTTAAAACACAGTCTGTCTCTACCATACTCGTTAAAGCACTCACATACTCCATACAACACTCAACACTCAATCTATGATATCATATGAATATTGGAACGCCATCAATCCTTATAGTGATTGATGGTCGATCAACAAACTCATAACATGGAACTTAACTCACATATTTATATTATATAGGACTAAATTACAGTCTAAGGCATTTCAGCCTTAGTCTCAAATCACTCTTTCGACTACATGGTATCCTCACTTTTTTTTCTATCTGTATCTATCTCTCTCTATCTCACTCTCTATCTCTCCTATCTTTCTCTATATTACTCTTTGTCTCTCTGTCACATAACACGGATTCTTTATAAAGAAATTTACAAAGTCGTGGATCATCTCAAATCCACTATTTCCTCTCACAAATCACTCAATAACCCCTAAATCTCTCAATTCGTATACATGGCAGATAATTACATTAAATTAAGTCTTCTAGAGACTTATCAATTCCATCAAATCAACTCTGTTTTAACAGAATTTGCCCTATTTACAATGGTTTTCCACGTTCTCCTGGTTCTCATATTTGACTTTGACTTTTGATTAAGGGTGGTGAGATGCTCATGCATCATAGATTTATCCACCATAGGCATTTTTCCTGATCCCTTGGATGTAGTTTTGTAACATCATGAATTACTACCTTTTTCTTGTTTTTCATATCTTCTTCTGACCCTGAGTAAAAACTGCTGACAACATTCATAATATCTTGCTCTGTGAAATGAATGCCTCCCAACATAATTGAAATATTTTCAACAAAATTCTATCAAACAAAATATCATATGTCAATAAAAACTAAATTATAAAAATATAATGAGACAGTGACAATAACACAAAACACAAATAGAAATAACAATACTTACGATATCTTGTGTAATCTCATTTACGATTTGTTTACACAACTTTGTAGATACCTCTCATGTCATACAATGAATATAATAACTGATATTTAATCTTGTTATGTGACTTGGGAAGTTTTGTAAGTATGTAAACAACTTTAGTCTCCAGTACCAAGCACATGTCTATGACCTTTCCTAGCACCTCATAAATTCCACTATCGTTAGGGATATCAACATATAGATGTAGTTGCACATCTACACCTTCTCTTTCTTTCGCATACCATACATTTTCTAGAATTCTCACTTCTTTTGATGTCTTCCAATATGAGATCGTCTTCTTATCGTTTGAGGCACTTGATAGATTTTTAGCTATCAGCTTAGGCTTGGTTCATTCAACAGTGTTGTTTGAGGATCCACCTTTAATTTTAGCAGACTTTGGTCCAGAAAGATTCACCGAAATCTTCTTTGATGCCATTTTCCTACAAAAAAATACACATATATGTAAATCAGTAAATTACAAAAAAATAATAGCTTAAATTAACAAACAAAATGATAAATGTTAAATAATTTTGTAAAACATAACCATTTAAAAAAAAAACTGGCAGCCCAACCACCTGCCACCCTGGCCAGTCGTTGGGCCACTAGGGTGGGGCGGGGGGCCAGGCAGTGATCTGGAAATGAGATCTAAGACAAATAATAAGGTATTATAGACTCATGTGCCTGGATTTGTCTATGTTATTTTATGCAATGGATCGGTAAGATTGTGAAATACATAGACAATGAAGTAGTAAACAAAAACATAATAGACAACACATAACACAACAAATTTAATGAGGATATCACCCAATACTCCTGGGCTACATCTCCTAGTCCAGCCTTCAGTGGTGACTTCTCTATTATGTCCTCAAGCAGAGTTTTACAACAATATGAGCTCAATTTGAGACTCAATACACAACAAATAGAATAGTAAGTGTTTTCTTGAACCTCTCAAGCCTTTTTGAGTACACAGACTCTCTTAATCACACTCTGTCTCTTTCTTAGCTCTGTCTTGGCACTGCCTACTCTGTCTTCTATTTTCTATGGCTTTAAAGCCAAACTGTGCTGCCTATTCGTTTCAGCTTCTCGGCTTTCTGTCTCTCTGATCTCTGTTCACTCATATCCCTTTCTAAGCATTAGCAATCATTACTAAATGCTTCTAGGGACAGTGGCCACCTGTACTGTAACAGAATGGATCATTAGGCCCTTGAAATCCTTCGAAATCCGAAAAGGCGGTCATTTTCTGTTAACACAGGAAAACGCATTCAAACCGTGAAATTCCGCCAAAACATTGTTCATTTCAGACTTCAAAAGTCCTTAAATCCGGTCTATTTTCCTATTAGGTCCACCCTCAGTCACAATTGCAAGTCGCTTCGGCCATGTTTCCAAGGTTTCCTTTCGTATTTTGAAATACGTTAAAAACACTAAAAATCCTGAAAAAATGGCTTTGGAGGATCTGAAATATTATATATTTTAATTCCCGAACCCCTTTGGGTCCGAGTTTTATCACATCGACACTGTCTCTTTATATTTCGTTAAATAACAAAATATGTGAAAATGCATTAACAAATGCCTTTCGGGGGATCTCAAATCTTATGTAACAATGTTTATATTCATTATCGGGTCCGGCTGATCGCATCGCATATATATATGTGCATAGGTCCTGCTCCATGGTGTTGCTCTGATGCGATATCATGATGCGATTGATTGCAATCACATATCGTGATAACCCGAGTCGCTGTAAGTGCTCTATTGTGTTTTTCAATAGCGATCCTACGATGCAACATGGGTCGTCGATCTGCACGCTTGATCAACGGTCTTAGTTGACTCCATCAGTTGTCGTCGCAAGTTTTATATGGTTTGCACCGATATCCGCTGATTGCCACCGCTAATTGTGATTCGCCGATTAGATCTAGACTGTTGATTGCCCAGATCTGATGGCTACTGTGCATTCACTGTTCAGACCTTCGATACCCTGTTTTTCACTGTTTTCACATGGTTTTGGCCTCTTGATAGTGTTTTTCCACCATTCTAAGGGCTCTTCGTATGTGATTGTTTTGATCTTTGGCATGATTTTAAGAGATTTTGAAGACTTAGAGAGTATTCTAGGATCCATTTGGATCACGCCTTCCCACTGAAAAAGGATTTTGGACCACCAAAAGTTGGTTTTCAAGCATTGCTCAAGTGAGGGTATAGCTGCCTCGCTTGCCCAATTTCTATCCATTTTTCACTGCTGGGTTTTGAACCTTTAAGCCTGATCCTAAGGTACTCAACATCCCCCTTGTGCGCGGTTCTCACCTTCCTGTCTAGAACCGTATCTTCCTGCAGCTCATTGAGATATTCCGGCAACATATCATCAATGGAAGGCAACTAACTTTGCTCTTCAGGATCTTCAATTAATGAAGGTTCAAATAGTCTTAAGTTTTCTGCATTTACCATTGAATAGATGTGCATGTATGATGGTAGATCAAGGCGGAAAGTGTTCTCACCAATTTTCTCAAGTACTTTAAAAGGCCCATACCTTATTGGCTTCAGTTTTTTTCCTTCACCTTGCATTTTGTCCTTGCTGATATACACCTAGACTTAATCACCAACTTGGAAGCTGTGCTCCACCCGATGCTTATCATGCCTTGCCTTGTACTTAGCTTGGCTCTTTTCCAGCTGTTCCTGCTCTGCTTGGTGAATTTCTTAGATTTGTTAAATGATCCTAGTTCCTTTGTCCACATCGCTGTGTCCATCAACCACTATGTCTTTTTCAAAGACAAAATCCAAGGGAGACCATGGTATAAAACCAAAACAGGTCTCAAAAGGAGATCTCTGTGTAGAAGAATGTTTAGCATTGTTGTAAGCATGTTGCACATAACATAAATGTTCATCTCAAAGCTTGGGATGCTTGCTGCAATAACCCCTGAGCAACTAGATCACTGTCCTGTTGACTACCTCTGTTTGGCCATCTGTTTGTGCATGGAAGGCTGTGCTCTTCTTCAATCTGGTGTCCATTAATTCCCACAGACTTAACCAAAACTTCCCAAAAAATTAGGAGCCTTGATCAGATACTATGGAAGTGGGTAACCCAAAATGCACCCAGACATGCTGAAAGAACAACTTCACTGTTTTCTCAGCTGTAATTTGCTTGTTACAAGGTATTAAAATACACATTTTACTGAACCTATCCACAATAACATATAAATAGTCATGTCCCTTTCTAGATTTTGGCAATCCCCCAACAAAGTCCATGGAAACACTTTCCCAAGGACGGGAAGGAACTGGTAGTGGAGTGTACAAGCCTAGTTTTCTATTGCTAGGCTTACTTTTAGCACACATGGTACATCCCTTAACATATCTAGAAACTATTTCATGCATTTTTGGCCAACAACAGTATCTTTGCAGCTGTGCAACTGTTTGACTTACACCAAAATGACCTGACATTAGAGAAGTATGTGCTTCCCTAATGATGTTGACTCTTTCAGTTTGTGGAATGCATAGCTTTCCCAAATGATACAAGAGTTGGTCCTTAACATAGTAGTCTAATTCTTCTACCTTTTTGCCACGACTTAAAGATGCATATACATCTTTAAAGTCTATATCTTGAGCATATTGTTCCATATAGCTTTCATGCATTACTAAGTTATGCTTAAGTATAGTGGATGCATTTATGATTGGTCTGGACAGCGTATCTGCAACTTTATTGTGTATGTCTTTCTTATATATGATGACTAGATGAAACTATTGTAGGAAACCCATCCACCTATAGTGTCTTGATTGTTGCAGTTTAGTTTGTGAGTGCAAATACTGAAGTGGTTGATGATCAGTATGTATAATTGTTTCTTTTCCCATTAAGTAATGTTTCCACTTTTTCACACTTTGGACTAATGCATACAATTCTTTATCATATGTAGGATAATTAACTACTGCAGAATTAAAAGTCTCAGAATGGTAGCATATGGGTTTACCATGTTGCATTAACACTGCTCCCATGGCATAGTCATTGGCATCTGTTTTGATCTCAAATGGTCTTTGAAGATTTGGCAATGCTAGTACTGGTGCTGTAATATTTTTTTCTTTAAAGGTGTCGAAAGCTTTCTGCTGTTTACCTCCCCGCTGAAACACCTTGTTCAATCCTATTAAAGCATGTAAGGGAGCTGCAATTAAGGAAAAGTTAGCAATAAAATTTCTCTAATATTGTGCTGCTCCTAGGAAGCTTCTAACTTTTGTAGCAGATTTGGGTTTAGGTCAGTTTACAATGACTTCAACCTTAGAGATATCTATCTTCAATTCACCACCCCCTACAATATGACCCAAATAATTCAAAGATGTCTTGCCAAATTCACATTTTGATAATTTAACATAGAGATTTTCTTTTTTCAAAACATCTAGAGTCTGCTTTACATGCTTCAAATGTTCTTCCCATGTTTTACTGAAAACCAGAATATCATCTAGATATACAATTACAAAATCCTCAATAAAAGGCCTGAGTACATCATTCATAACTCTTATGAAAGTGGCAGGAGCATTAGTTAAGCCAAAAGGCATAACTAGCCATTCATACAACCCTTGCTTTGTTTTGAAAGCAGTCTTCCATGCATCTTGCTCTGCTACTCTAACCTGATGGTAACCACTACATAGGTCCAACTTGGAAAAGTAAATAGCTTCTTTCAGCTGATACAATAGATCATCAATGCGAGGAAGGGGATAATGATTCTTCATCGTTATTTTATTCAGTGCTCTGTAATCAATGCACATCCTCCATGAACCATCTTTCTTTCTCACCAACACGAGTAGAGATCCACATGGTGATGTGCTTGGTCTTATGAACCCTTTCTTGAGTAGCTCCTGTACCTGCTTCTTGATCTCTGCATTCTCTAAAGCAGATAACCTATACATTCTGTTGTTAGGCAATGGAGCATCTTGCTGCAAATGAATATCATGTACAATTTCCCTTTTGGGTGGCAGACCTTTAGGTTCTTGAAATAGGATATCATATTCTGAAATGGATCTTTCTAAATCAGCTTTCTATTTAGCATCATAGCCCTCAAATAATTGGTTTTATTAGGTTTCTTTTCCTCATTATTAAAAATTGCTTGTATGAATTTGCAATTCTTTTCATCTGCCCTAATTTTATGAGAGTATAATTATTCTTGAGTTTATGAGTTCTTACAATATATTCTATTCCATATTTAACAACTTGATACTTATTTTCAGCTCTATAGAAAATGGCTTTTCTATCATACAAGTAAGGACTTCCTAAAACAATACCTCATATATCCAAGGGAATTACATCTAACTCCACCTCATCTACAAATGTTGAACCAATTGCAAATCTCAGTTTGCATTGTCTAGTCACTTTTAGCTTTGCTTTATCACATACCCAACCTAATGGATATGGCTTCTTGTGAGGTGTGGTTAGTAATCCCAGCTTCTTTACATTTGCTTCAGAAATTAAGTTTACTTGTGAGACACTATCAAATAAAGTATCAATCTTTTGATGCTTGGAAATAACTCTAATATGAAAATGCTCATGTCTTTTCCTCTCATTTTCTTCACTATCAACAATTTGTGCATAATTACTAGTAGACGCTTCAAAATGTTTACCTTTTATACTTGTGGCTATGATGGTTGTTTCATCACCTGAGTCTAACCCAAATATTTCTGAACAACAGCATCAACCTTCTTCTTCTTGCCATCGAACTTCTTGGGTTTGAGCTCTAGATGTAAAGACCAGCAATGTTCATCATCATGCCCATTCTTCTTGCAGTGAGTGCATGAAGGTTTGGATTTCTGTACAACATTTTCCTTCCTCTCTTTCCATTTCTGCTTCCTCTTTTCCTTGTTCTTTCTTTCAGTGGGTTTTGATGATCCCCCAATCTCTGGGTTCACATTCTTGCCTCTAGCCTCTAGATGGGTAGCCTACAAAGATACCTCATCTATGCTAGTAGGGTTAAACATGAAAATGGCGTGCCTCAAATAACTATGCAGACCACCTACATACTTCCACAAAGTTTCAGGTGAGTCTAAAGATATGCCTAGAATCAAAGCTCTTTTTCTAAATTCTTGGGTATAGCTTTGTACACTTTGCCCTTTTAATTGGCAAAAAGTTTGCCAACTCATCATAGCTTGCTGCATATAAGCTAGTGGATAGAATTGTTTTTTAATTGCAGAAACAAATTCACTCCAAATAGAAAGAGTTTTACCATGCTTCTTCAAGTCAGCTTGTGTCCTACCTTCCCACCATACCAAGGCAGTTCCTCCAAGGCATAGGTTGCCTAGCTGAATTTTACTCCTGTCTAAATCAATGCGCTGCACCCTGCAATACATGTCAATCTGTCTAATCTAGTTATCTAGCTTCTCTGCATTTAATTCTCCATCATATATTGGAAAACCAAATTTAACATCTAGTTTAATCAAAAATGTTTTCTTCTTTTTATTTTCAGGGCTATCAAGGGGTGTAGGAAGCTTTTGGCCTTTCCCTTTTCCTTCTGGGGCATCTAGAGAAGGTTCTTTAGCTCCTTTGTCTTGTTTGGAGGTTGAAGTACTTTCACCTCATCCTCTCTTGAATTATCAATAAATTTCTTCTACCATGGCTCTCATGGTCATGAAACTGTCCATGAACTGAGATTCTGATTCCAATGGGATCTCTTCTACCATGCTTCTCCTCAAATAGACTCTACCAATTTCTGGGTTAGCCTCAACCAGTTCTCCTTCTCCTGATTTCAGCTTTGACGTAGTTAGCATTCAAAAACAATCCAACACAATCTTGTCTAACCTTAGCAACCTAAATCTTTGATACCACTTGATATGGAAATGAGATCTAAGACAAATAAAAAGGTATTACAGACTCATGTGCCTGGATTTTCCTATGTTATTTTATGCAATGGATCGATAAGATTGTGAAATACATAGACAATGAAGCATTAAACAAAAACATAATAGAAAACACATAACACAACAAATTTAATGAGGAGTTCACCCAATACTCCTGGGCTACATCTCCTGGTCCAGCCTTCAGTGGTGACCTCTCTATTATGTCCTCAAGCAGAGCTTTACAACAATATGAGCTAAATTTGAGACTCAATACACAACATATACAACATTAAGATTTTTCTTGAACCTCTCAACATTATCTAAGTACATAGACTCTCTTAATCACTCTCTGTGTCTGTCTTAGCTCTATCTCAGCACTGCCTTCTCTGTCTTCTGTTTTCTATGGCTTTAAAGCCAAACTGTGCTACCTGTTCATTTCAGCTTCTCGGCTTTTTGTCTCCCTAACCTCTGTCCACCTCAGATCCCCTTCTAAGCATTAGCAATTATTGCTAAATGCTTCCAGGGATGGTGGCCACCTGTACTGTAATGAAATGGGTCATCGGGCCCTTGAAATCCTTCGAAATCCAAAAACACGATCGTTTTTTGTTAACACCAGAAAACGCACTCAAACTGTGAAATTCCGCCAAAACATTGTTCATTTCGGACTTCAAAAGTCCTTAAATCCGATCTATTTTCGTATCGGGTCTGCCTTCAATCGCTATCGCAAGTCACTTTGGCCTTATTTCCAAGGTTTCCTTTCGTATTTTGAAATACGTTAAAAACACTAAAAATCCTGAAAAAATGGCTTTGGCGGATCTGAAATATTATATATTTTCATTCTCGAACCCCTTCGGGTCCGGGTTTTATCACATCGACGTTGCCTCTTTATATTTCGTTAAATAACAAAATATGTGAAAATACATTAACAAATGCCTTTTGGCGGATCTCAAATCTTATGCAACAATGTTTATATTTGTTATCAAGTCTGGTTGATCGCATCACATATATATATGTGCATAGGTCCTGCTCCATGGTGCTGCTCTGATGCGATATCGCGATGACCCCTGGCCATTGTAAGCGCTCTATTGTGTTTTCCGATAGCGATCTTGCAATGCAACGTGGGCCGTCGATCTGCACACTTGATTGACAGTCCTAGTTGACTCTGGTAGTCACTGTTGCAAGTTTTATATGGTTTGAACCGATATCTTCTGATTGCCACCGCCGATTGCGATTCGCCGATCAAATCTAGACTGTTGATCAGCCAGTTTTGACGGCTATTGTGCATTCATTGTTCATACCTCCGATACTCTGTTTTTCATTTTTTTCACGTGTTTTTGGCCTCCCGATAGTGTTTTTTTGCCATTCTAAGGGCTCTTCATATGCGATTGTTTTGATCCTTGGCATGATTTTAAGAGATTTTGAAGACTTAGAGAGCATTATAGGATCCATTTGGATCAGGTGGCCAACCTCGCCACCCCTCCCCCATGAGCTTGTTGGGCCATTGGGGAGCATGATCGGACCCACCAAGCCCATTGTGGACTTAGTGGATAAATCTGTCTCATCTAAATTTTTTATTTCTGAAAAGACAAAAAATCATTAAACCTATTGAATTTTAAAGCTTGCACACAATAAAAGAGAAAATAACCTTTCAAATGCGATAATCTTCCATTGAATATGTTGTTGATAGCAATGTAGCTGCTCCACAATTCGTTCAAGCCTTTTGACGAACCTCAGAAAACCTTGATGTGATGTGAGGAATAGTGAGAATGAAATTTATTTTATAGCAGAAATTACAAATTTGTTTTACCGCATAGTTAATGTGAGACTAATTTGTTTTTATAAAAAATTTAACCTGTAAATTTTGTTATGGCGATATAGGGAACTATGATAAAACAAACATTACATAATTGTTTTACCGCACAGTGAATGTGGGATTAATTTGTTTTTATAAAGACTTTAACATATAATTCTTGTTATGGTGATATAGTAAATTATGATAAAGCGAACATTACGGAATTTTTTTACAACACGATGAATGTGGGATTAATTTTTTTTAGACGATATAATAAAAATTAGAAAAACATTCAATTGTCTAATAAATATTATTTTTTTTCTCGGTAAAACTATTCTATTATATACAAAACCAGAGTACAATTACATTCAAGCTGTTTGGAAGATCCAACTACCAGGGAGAATGGCAGCCTGGAACAGCCGCTTGTAGCAAAATAAGAGGGCGAACCTGATCATTTGCACACAGGGGCGATAGTAAACAGTAGAACAATCCTGCGCAGGGGAAAACAGAGAATTTGACATAGAGTAGCCATCCAAACGTTACGAAAACCGACCTTAAACAACAACGTTGGCATAGTGCCACAATGACACATTAACATAGAAACAAGTTGACACTGACACGAAGACAAAGCCAAAAACATTTTGACACATGGAAAAAGCCAAAAAGGAGTAAGCAATATCCCTTCCGAGCAGCATGACCTGAGAGCTTGCAACAGATTAATCTTCCGGAACCTCCTCCACAATTCTGCACCATCCGTATTCTTCCGCTTCTTGAGCTTGGCCCTCCTTCGCCTCAGTCGCTTCGGGCTTCGTTTGGACGTCCTCCGTCTGAATGTGTGGTCTTTCCATTGCCTTCCCCTTATCCACAGAGGCCGTCTCCATAGCCTTCGCGACATTGACTGGTGAGGTAAACTCTTGATGTGCACTGGTTTCGCCCTCGTCTTGGGCTTCATCGATGAATAGCACAGAGACGTGGGCGTTGATCCAAGGGAAATTCAAAGGGCTATTGAAGGTGAAGATAGCTGAACCGAAAAAAGGTGAGGACGAAGACCCAGGGGAGCTAGCTTCCAGATATTGGCTTTGCCTCAAAGAGCTAGCACCTCCCGCATGAGGGTAATGGCAATGGCAGTGACAGTGGGGAAAGGTCTCCGCCTCGGCTAAAGGGCATGAGGACCCTCCTCAGTTGGAGCCACGATGACTTAACATATGCTACCGAGACCTAACCATATTAACAGGGCTGTGCAGAGTCAAATTGGGATGCAGAAAACCGAGAGGATCGAAGACAGGCTGGGTATTCAAACCCGGGCTTGAACTTAACAGCACCAGAGGCGGCAAGAGAACCCTAAATGATACTTGAATGCACATGGTAACACCTGTGTTGCCATCGTTAATAATGTTGTTGCCCTTGCCTCGAAGCACGCCCACCATTAATATGGTCTGCATGATTGTCGAGGAGCCGAGCTCTGTTGCACAGTCGAAAATGGACGGAGCGTAAATGTTCCTTTGCTGCCGTCCCCTGTCATTTAACCCAATCCACCGGGAATGTCCTTCTCCTCCAACATACAGATCACCTCTACGCATGGCAGGTAGGTGGCCTCCCCGGCATACTCGTCCCATCACCTTATTAGCGCCGCTCAACACCCACATCCGGGGGGTGGTATCATTTTGGACCAGGTGATTGCATTCCTGAGCCTGTTCATGATTCTTTAAAATGTCTAGAGTTCCTGCTTGTAGAGTATACTCATTTTCCACACCAATATTGGCCATGAAATCAGCTACCTTGTTGCCTTCCCTTCTTATGTGGTTGAAGGTGATGGCCCTGTTATTAACTAGCTCTTACTCCATGGCTTCCAGTCTTGCCTCAAGCCTCCAACTAGTGGCTATTTTCTTTGCTTGAGAGCCATTTAGGAGATGTTTGGCCATGTTGATTAGGATCTGAGAATCTCCTTCCACCTCTAGGGGATGGAAGTTGTGATGCCTTGAAAGAATGAGACCTTGCCATAAGCCTTCTAACTCAGCCGAGTTGTTGGTGTCCCATCCAATGTTTCCATAGTAGATATGAAGAAGCGTGCCAATATTATTTCTGAAAAATTCCGCTGAATCCTGCTATCCCAGGATTTCCTTTTGAGGCTCCATCAAAATTGAGCTTGAAGGAGTGCTTTGGAGGGGCAGTCCAAGAGACCTTTTTGGTGTTGCTGCTTTTATGTGGGATTTTGTTGTGGAGTTTTTGGGGAAGATGCATGTTCCAGTTTTCCCAGATGGCCTTCTCATTATCTAGTGTTGGAAGGTCTTCCATAGTCCAACATCTAAGCATCAAATTTCCTTCTAGATTCACACAAACCTTGCTCCAGATAATTTCAACCGGGGAGTACTGATCTTTAAATATTCGCGTGTTCCTTTCTTTCCATATGTTCCATAAGAGCAGCCCAGGGAGAATACTCCATAAATGGTTGAGGATTTCACTTTTATATGGATTCATTTGCCAGTGTCTTAAGGTATTTATGATATCATCTGGAAGCCTGCATCTTCTTTGACACCTGAAGCTTTCCTTTTTCCACGACTGATTGGCCAAGGGGCAAGCGTCCAAGAGGTGGTGGATTGTTTCCTCTTGAGATTTGCAGTTACACAAATGGAGGGACCGCGATAATTTCTTCGTCTGATTTTATCCCAGGTGAGAATTCTCTAGTGTCCTACCAGCCATAGAAAGAGTGAGACTTTAGGCCATGATCTGAACCCCCAGATTTTGCTCCAGATTGGGCCAGGGGGGGTTGGGTTTGTGCACATGATTTTGTAGGCCTTGGAAGTGATGAATGCACCCTTAGGCCGATAATCCCATCGTAGAATGTCTCTACCTTCTGAATATCTGATGCTCCTTTTGTGTAGTTCCTTTTCCAGTTCTTCTGTGAATGGATGTTCCATGTTTCTGGTAAGCTGGGTACCTTGTTTCCATTTCCGGAATCCTTTCTCTGGTTCCTGAGCCCAATACTTCCAGATCTTATCTTGTTGCTGAGCCTCTCCAATGAAATTGGGAGGCATATTTGGAATGCCACTAAGCTTTGGCATTTGGTTCCAGGCATCCGTCCAAAATCGTGCAGTTCTGCCATTTCTTACTTCCCAAAAACTATGCTGCTGAATCAACTGGAAGTGTTGTTTGGCCACGTTCCATATTAGAGAGCCTTTGACACTAGGAGTGAATCTTATGAGCTCCTCCTGAGGCCTGTGGTTGGCTTATTTAGCTGTCCATATGGTAGCCCACGGTTTTTCCAGGGAAGAGAGCCATTGGCACCAAATTTTGGCACTCATGATAGCATTACTGTGATTTGGATCTCTCAGGCCAATACCTCCTTTTTCCTTGGGCATGCATATGGTGATCCACTTTACCAATGCCCATTTGCAGTTTGTGGCTGAGTTCCCCCAGAGGAAGCCTCTCTGTAGGTCTCTTATTCTTTTTAAAACCCATTTGGGTGCCTCTAGGATTGAAAATAAGTAAAGCGGCATAGCCTGTAATACTGCTTTTATGAGCACTACACGACTGGCCATGTTTAGAGATCTGTACGTCCAGAGGTGAAGACGGGATTCAAGATTCTCGATGAGCATGTGCCAAGAGGAGTGCTTGATGGTTGAGGCAATGAGGGGCGCTCCGAGGTATTTGGAGGGTAGAGTGGCAATGGGAAAACCCAGTATCTGGGCTACAACATGCTTGACAACAGGCGGGGTGTGGAAAAAGAAGATCTGCGACTTGGAATTGTTGATCCTAGTTCATGAGGCCTCAAAGAAGTCATTGAGCAGGGATTTAAAGCAGGAGGCTTCTTGAACAGAGGGATAGCCAAAGAACATGTTATCATCAACAAACTGATGATCAGTTATAGCAGGGGAGTTGTGAATGGAGAGGCCTTTAAGATGTTGAGAGAGATGGGAATGCTTAATGTGACGACCCAGGCCTTCAGCCATTAAGATGAAGAGGAAGGGGTAAAGAGGGTCACCCTGCCTAATTCCCCAAGTGGGCCTGAAGGGCTGAGACGGGAAGCCATTCATAAGAATAGAAAAGAAGGAGGAGGTTAAAAGACTCATAATCCAGCGAGTCCACATGAGAGAGAAACCAAAAGAATTGAGCATTTTCTGTATGTAGGTCCAGCTGAGCTTATCAAAGGCCTTAGAGAGATCAAGCTTTAGAATCATACCTGCCTGTCTTGTATGCTTGAGGGAGTGAATAATCTTGTGCGTGAGGATAATGCCATCTAAAATCTGTCTCCCTTTGACATACCCTAATTGTTCAGGAGAGATGAGCAAGGGTAGGAGGGGTTTTAACCTATTGGCTATGAACTTGGAGATCACCTTGTATGTGACGTTGCATAGAGCTATCGGCTGAAGCTTTTCTGGGGTCTTGGACTCCTCCTCTTTTGGAATAAGAGCTATGAAAGTTGAGTTGAGAGACGGTAATAGCCAGTGAAGAGCTCTTGATTCCTCCACCACTTGCCAGACCTCAAGTTTTATCAGCTCCCAAAAAGTGTGAAAAAAGGTTGCGGTGAAGCCATCTGGGCCAGCAGCTTTGCCTTCCTTGAGTTGAGACATGGCAGTATCCACCTCCCGAGTTAGAATAGGTCGAAGAAGAAGCTCATTATGTTCCTTAATTATAAGCTTTGGCACGTTTTGGATGATTTTGTCTATAGCTGGTCCCCTATCTACATTGGGCTCTTGGTGAACATCCTTGAAGTGATTTAGAAATTCTTTCTCGATTTCTTCATGCTGTTCTGTCTATGCTCCACCTTGCTTCTGGAGGAAGGGGATGTTGTTGTGCATTCTTCGTTGTACCGTAGTTCAGTGAAAGAACTTAGTATTCTGTTCTCCCTCCTTCAGCCATCTGATCCTGGACTTTTTCTTCCATAAAATCTCCTCCTGCTTCCTCCTCTCTTCCAGTTGTTTGTGGATACTTTTCTCCTTCTCCAAGGTCACCTCCGTGTGTCGTCCTGTAATTACTTGTTGATGGAGATTTGCCAAGTCCGCGATCAAGTCCTGTTGCGCTTTGAAGATGTTTCCGAGTCTAATAAATATTATATAGTTTAAGTAAAAAATTAATTTATGTAAAATATTTAGTTTACGATTTTAATTTAAAGATTTCATTTAAAAGATTTATTTCATAAGAAAATTTTAGTTAAAAAAATTTCAATAAATTGTAGAAGAAACTTATGGAGGAAAATACATGAAACAAAGTTTTTGGAGGGAAACTTTGCAGGGAAATTTTCATTCTTTAAGTTATATATTATCATTAGGAGAGAGTGCATTTGTATCATTCAACCTCTTATGTTTGAAAGGCATGGATTCTTCTGATAGTGAAGTTTCGCTTTATGAAGCATCAACATCTTCATCGCATAACAACTCTATTCATATTCATGAATATAACAAAAATTATTCCACTATGAATATAGAGTCAAATATTCCATTTATCCTAATCCTAAGGACTAGGAGAGCAACACTGCTGAAAGGTAGGGTGAATAATTTCAAATAAATAAATAGTCACGGTTTCCACTTAGTCGTAATCCTATGGACTATGAGAGCAGCAGTGATGAGGAGCATGATGAAGATTTTCAAATCAATAAAGAGCCACAATTTCCACTTAGTCCTAATCCTATGAACTATGACAACAACAATGATGAAGAGCATGGAAGAAATTCGAATGAATAGAGTGTTACAGTGTCCACTTAGTCCTAATCCTATGGATTATGAGATCAACAGTGATGAAGAGTTTGATGAATAATTTCAAATGAATAGAATGTCACAGTGACCACTTAGTCCTAATCTTATGCTACGAGAGCATAAGTGATGAAGAACATGATGAATAATTTCAAATGAATAGTGTCACGGTGTCCACTTAGTCCTAATCCTATGGACTATGAGAATAGCAGTGATGAAGAATTGATGAATAATTTCAAATGAATAGAGTGTCACAGTGTCCACTTAGTCCTAATCCTATGGACTATGAGAGAAACAATGATGAAGAACATGATGAATCATTTGAAATGAATAGAGTGTCACGGTGTCCACCTAGTCCTAATCCTATGGACTATGAGAGTAGCAGTATGAAGAGCTTGATGAATATTTTCAAGTAAATAAAGAGTCGCTGTTTCCACTTAGTCCTAATCCCATGGACTATGAGAGCAACAACGATGAAGGCCAAGATGAAGAATTTTCGACAAATTGAGTCACATTTTCCACCTAGTCCTAATCCTAAGGACTATGAGAGAAGTAGTGACAAAGTAGGATGAAGCACTTAGTCCTAATCCTAAGGACTATGAGAACAACAATGACGAAGGGTAAGATGAAGAATTTTCAGTAAGTAAAGGGTCACATTTTCAATGTAGTCCTAATCCTATGGACTATGAAAGCAACAATGACAATGCACATGATGAAGAATATCCAATAAACATCGAGTCAAATTTTCCATTTAGTCCTAATTCTAAGTACTATGAGAGTAGCACTAAATAAGGGAAAGATGAAGAATATACTCCAAGTCAGTATTTCAAAAGCACATATGATCATAGTGAGGATAAAATTCCTCATAATGATGATGAAAATGCTTATACAAATGATGATCCAATGATGGAGATGTTGCAAGGAAATATTGTATCGAGGAGTAGGAGCAGACCTTTTCGTATCAATCCAAGATGTTCTAGTTATACAAGGGGTAGAGTAGAATATCTGATGAGAAGAAGTTCTATCAGCGCTCTCATTTCAAGTGAATGTTGTCAAAAAGATTGCTTGAAACATATGTATTTCAATTTTGCATTAGAGAAAAGGAAGAAATATTTTTCAATGAATAAAAGCATGAAAAATTCATATTTAGTGGGGTGCATGCAGTCTACATTGTTAGGTTATGATTATCATATTGGGTCTTTATTTATCTGTAGAAAGGCTTTCAAAATGTTTCATTCAATGGGTAATTTTCGTCTATCAAGAATCCAAGAAAATTTGGAAAAGGATCCCACATTTTATTCAGAAGTACGTCATAAACGACAGTTTGGGCCATTATCAAGTACTGCAATGTCATGGACGAAAGATTTATTTTCAAAACATGGAGAGTGTATTCCAAATAGAGAGACAATGCATATTCTAGATAATTTCTCAAGACGAGAAATCTACAACTTATACAAAGAATATGAAGAAGGTGCTGAGGGACATGGTTGATTTATTACATATCAATATTTTGTGAAGATATGGAAGAAATAATTCAACAATTTTTGTATTCCTAAGAAGACAAGGATGGGGATTTGCAGTACATGTGCTTCACTTAAATAAAAAAGGGATAAATGTGAAGGGTTAGAAAGAGGTAATAATTCATAACTTTAACTTTTAAAATTGTATAGTCATCAACTATGAAAACATATTTATTAATTACTTTCTTTTATGTTGTGTAGATTCCATTGTCAAATCACTTTAAGATCACCACAAACAACAACCAAGTGAAAGTAAAAAGTTGTACAAGCATCGAAAGAAGTGTTATGATAATCGAAATAAATATTTGGGTTTGATAATTGATGGTATGGACCAAAAGAAAACACTTCTATCACATTTTGTTCGCACACCTAAAAATTTACAGGAGGAAAATTTTATTCAGTATCACTTGGTCGGTTGTATGGTCTTCAATGGGAAAATGTTGCCAAGGGTACACTTCACAACTCCAAATATTCATAATGATGCAAATCTGACAATAACCATAATTCATGATGTGATTTCTCATTGTTCCGATAATATTTTTGAAGTTTTGTATCTATAATTGGACAACAATTGTCGTGAAAACACAAATCAGATTATTTTTGGATATCTAAACATGCTTGTTGAATTGAGAATTTTTCAGAAGGTAAAGTTTGGTTTCCTTCTTGTTGGGCACACTCATGACCATATTGAACAGATGTTCAGTCGTTTTTTAGTCACATTGAGGAGGAAGGAAGTAGGGACCATGCCATCATTAATTAAATGTATTAAGAAATCATACATCCCAGAGCCTACTTTTGATGTGTTGGAAGAAACTGTTGATATGTGAAGGTTTATTCTGGGATCGCACGGTGAGGAGAAATGCATTGAACAACTTAATGAGATTAGCTTCCAACATCAATTTTGTATCAAAACAATTGATGGGAAAACACTAATATGGGGCAAGAAGTATTCAACTACTGCAAAATGGGCACCTTCATGAGGTTTGGCATTTTTAAATTTCATTCCAGATCATCCAATATTTGCATCAAATATATTGTTATTACACTCTGTTGCTGAAGTTCATAATGCACGTAGACAGAATAGAGATATAAATTATTCTGATTGCCTAAAAGAAATTAAAAAATGTATTAGATATACATATGAGTACTTTGATATTGCTGATTCAGTTTGGTGGGAGTCTTTTTTCAATAATCAAAGTGATATCATTTCAAGAACAACAAATGAAGATATACGTTTGAAAAAGTCCATTTATTTGGCCACAAAATGTGTCAAATGAACATGAGGAAAGAAAAATTGTTGAGCAACAACAATCTCAAGGTATTATTAATTCTTCACAGGCAGAGGATAGAGAAATGTATATTGGTCCTACAAGATCTCGTGTACAATGTGAAGCCATGGAAGACATTTACAGGGGTTCAGTACAGGATATTTAAGAGGGTGGTATGATTGCAGTGCTAGCAGATGGGGGTCCCAATGGCTATCCATTCTAGGTTGCTAAGGTTATAAACGTCATTACAGAAAATGAAGATGTTGCAGGTGTTGAAGTACATTGGTATGCCACAAATACACACCCATTCAATGGTGTGTATAAGCTAGAGATGGTAGTTGATAAAAAAAATTGGCGGAAAGAGAAAAAGAAAGGGAAGGGTACAAATATAAATCGTCGCCACACAGACCTCTTAAAATTGGAGGATTTTGACATACTTGTTTATGACTTCAATTTAACAAAGAGAGGAACTCTTCGCATGAAGACAATAGAGATTCTAAAGATGTTGTTACGAGAAGGAACAATGTTGAGATGGGAGTCTACTGAAACTAGTCATAGATCTAGAAGAATTTTCAAACCTGAAATAGTGGGCATGCATGTGAACTCAGATGGGGCGTTAGTTGATGAAAGAGAAGAATATGGAACATGTCCATCTACATCCAATCATTCATATGAAGATGTGAATTCTGATGGTGTGCAAGAAAATATGACTGATTCTGAATAGTTGTCTAAGACAGTTTATATAACTGATGTTTGTATCGTATCTTGAAATAATTTTTTTTATTTCCATATGGTGTTAAATGAAGTTATGAGTCATTTTTATGTTTGTTGGATTATATGTTTTAATTATGATGATTTTTATTGTTTAGAATATCTACAATGCAACAATAACTTAGATATATAATGTATGTTTCATTCAATCTACAAGTAATGACATTTTGATTAATTTAGTCATGTAATTTGTTCATAATGTCATGTTTTTTAATTTTATGGTTGACAATTTTCCAAAAAAAATTGTATCTTTAATGTTATGGTTGAAAACAATTAGAATTTTAGCAATCTTTACTGTCATGTTATTATATGTTTAACAACATAGATGAAAACAGATCCCATTATTTAATATTTATCATCATTACTAAAAAATGTTGAAATTATACATAGGCAAAAAAGTTATTCTACCAAAAACATTAGTGTGCTTTTTTCCTCAAAAACAACTATTTTTTGCACAAAAAGATCGATTTTACTGCCGTTTTTTAAAAATGTTGAAAATTGACCCTTAAAAAGAACCATTGTTCCAGTATACACACTTTCCATTTTTAGCACTTCTTTTCATGTTTTTTTGGGGTTTTTTTGGCCAGAGTTCTCATTTTGAGTTTATAGACCTGTAGGTTGCATTGACGCCAAGTGTTTGACAGAATGTCAGTCCCAGCTGGGGATGGTCAGGATTAGTCCTAAGGTTGATTTTTTAATTTATTTATCTTTTCATCATGTTTTTGATTGATTCTAGAGGCTGTCACAAGTTTTGGGTAGAGGTTGGGATTCTGTGCTAGAAAAGTGGCTCAAATCTCGAAGTCGTTGGCATAGGTCTTCTGAAAAGAGTCTAGGGACATTGTCGCATAGGCCTATGAGAGCAAATTTTGGCTTCTAGATAATGTCTTGCCTATAACATGATAGCGAACAAGGTTTAAAAGGCTTAAATCATCAGTGGGACTCAGGGACAAGATGTCTGAGTGGCTGATATGTCCCTTGATGGTGTTGTTGCTGATGTGGATGAGTTTGTATGATATGTTCCTTGAGTTCCATTTCCTTAAGGTCACCAAGTAAGTTGAATCCCTAATAGTGACCTCTCCCATCACATGTTTACCTCAGTTGGTTGGTTGCTTGGGTGGACCTGGGAGGAGGGGGTGTTACATATTTGTATTTTGTATCCAGGAATCAAAAACAAAATTCAAGTTAAAGACACAAATTGGCCCTTTCATTGTCAATAATAGAGAAACAACAAATGTAGATAATTTATTGAATCAGATGAAATTCAAATTGAGTTTTACCTGGTCCTATGATCCCTTGGAGATTATTTCAAGGTTGAGAGTTGAGCAGAAAACAACACCATATGTACATATAGCTAGGCTAGAGATAGAAAAATATGAAAATCAAGAAGAACAACAAGAAAATACATCATAGGAAGATGAAGAACAAATTGTTAGTCAGACATCTTCAAAGACTCTAGTTCCTTAAGAAAAAGAAACTAAAATAGCAAGAGAAATTATGTCTCCTACAGACTCAGAAGTTCAAGCCACCGGTTTCACAATTTTCAAAAGGAAAAGAAGACAAACACTAATCAAGAGTCCTTAGAGGACAAGAGTTCACAGGAGTAGGCTACAGTGGTGTTGTCAAGTTTTCCCACCACTTATTTTCCATAGAGTGAAGAAATCACAGATTCTCCTATGTGAACTATTTCTCATGATACAACAAAGTAAAATAGTGTTTGTTAGATACAAAGAAATTAAAAGGAAGAATGAATCATTATAGGCCACTACCTATTTCGAATTTTGGAAGTAGTCTTCCACTACATAACATAGACTTTTTTCCACACTTGATACTGCAAAGGGAAAGTTTCAATTAGCATTCTTGGAACCCAAGGTTCCAGTCCCTAAAAGTGCAGAAGATTACAAAACATCCATTTTTACTTTTGACACCAAGAAAATTCATCCAATTGATTAAATTGACCTTCATAAGCAGGCTGGTGAAATGATATATTCAACATTGACAAGTTCATCTATGAAAGCCTCTAAACTACAAGCTTCCCTGAACAATATTCACACACAGTTGAAAATGGAGAGAATGTCATCTCTAGCTAAAGATACGAGAATCAAATCTCTTGAAGATTTTGTGATCAAACTAGGATATGATCCTGGTGATATTAAAACAACATAAAGATGTTAAAGAATAAAAATGCTGACATTCAAGCATTGACAAAGCAGCTTAAACTTCCGACTATAGAACATCCACAAGCTAATTAGTAAGTAGGTCAGCTAAAAAGGGAGAAAGAAAATATGCTCAAGATCATAGTTGAACAAAATATTCAAATTCAGAAGATGGAAGCTGACATGGTATCACTTTTGAAATAAAAAACACAACAACTCAGCATTTCAACTGCTATTCTTATAGTGACAACTTCTACAATAGATACTTTAGCAGCAGGGACATCTACAACAACAATCATCATAGTAGAAGCACAATCTACTGATTCAACAAAATAAATGTTAAAGGCCATGGGAGACTTATCTTTGAAGGATCAAGAAATTGAAAAGCTTAAAATGTAGCTCCAAACTATACAAGAACAAAATATTAAGTCTACTAATGCATATTTGGCTGAGATTCAAAAGAATTACAAATTAACTCATAAATTATAAATTTATGAAAATGAATCTTTAATTACACAAACTATTTCTCAGGCCAAAGAAAACATTTGAATAGACATTAATGTATCAGTGACTGAATTATGGCCTTCAATTGAAATTATTTTTGAGCGGGAATATTTATTGCAATTGTCACAAACAACAGTAGCAGAAGTAAAGAAGGACCTGAACCACAAACTAGGAGATGCCACAAGAATAATTAAGGTCCTAAACTCTAAGACAAAAGATGTGCTTGAAGAATTCAGCATTGAAGACATAACTGAAGTTGTCTTATAGGTGAGGAAATTTCTAACCAAGGGAAATTTAATGCTACAACTTGAGAACAAGTGCCATAATTTAGAAGTTCAAATCAATAAATTTCATAAGAAATTCAATGCTCTCCATCATAAACAACTCCCAAAATTACATGATAGAAGTCGAAAATTGATTCCACTTGAAGATTATAAGCACATGTTACATAAGATAGCAGTGGAAAATACCAAGTTTGCCAAGATAAGAGGAATTATAATGGGGAAATATTTCATTGAAGGTTTAAGTTATGATTTGTTCACTCAACATGAAATTAAGAATATATTCCTAATTAAGCCCACTTTTCAAAAATATACTGAATTTGATGAGTCATATATAAAATTGTTAAATTTTTCTATCCTTGATGAAAAGAGATAGGAAAAATTGTGTGATTTCATCGAATAAGAACATGTCAAACACATACATGGTAGACACAGAGTATGAATGATAAGCATGAGAGTACGTCTATTATTGACAATGATATACATTTATAGTACATGGTGTGACCCTTGGATTCATATTCCAAGTGGTCTCTTGGACTCCCTTTGGTTGTTCAGCTTCCACACCAACCCTTAGGATTAGGTGTCCAACATTCTCCCCCTTAATCCGAAGGGGTATGTATGAGTCCAAGAAGAGAGTTATAATACAAAACGTGTAAAAATGCATGGCAGCACTAGGCTGAATGTGCTCTCTAAAATGTTGGTATAAGGGAGCTGGTTTAAGGATGCCCAGCAACACTGGAATGCTTAGTGCAGTTCCCATAACTCTTCTAGGTCTAGCAAGAAGCTGAGGTCTTCTGCTAGAGGAAGTGCTCCTAATGTTTTGAAGAGGGTAACCTTCAACCTTGAAAGGGAGGTCTCACCCCACATAAAAGGGAGAACCTCAACCTGAAAAAGGAGGTCTCAACTTGTGATGGTTTAAGGATTACCACCAATTTTGGAATGCTTAATGTAATTCCTAGAACTCTTCCAAAACTAGCAAGAAGCTGAAGTCTTCTACTAGATGAAGTGTCCCCAATTATTTTAAGAGGCATCATCAATTGAAGGCATGCTCAAGGGCATCTTTTTTTTGGATACAACTCTGAATCTAGTATGGCAAGTTGTGGCATAGGCTCACTTGATGTGGCTTTGAAGCTTGGAGATGACCATCATTTGCCCCCCTGTTAGATACAAGGTGAGATGATGGAGAAAAGTCAATGACAAGATTGTTTAATACTCTATAACAAGTTCTGTCATATGATTGAAATATCTTCTTGGCTATTGAAGCCCATTGCCAAGAAGCGATCCATCCAAGATGAATCTTTGTTCTTGCAGGAGGCTTATTTTTGAAGCATTTGCTTGAATAATGAGTGGTTTTATGATAGTGCTCACATGGATGAAGATCAAAACAATGATCTTTCATATGGCCAACTCAGTCACAGTGTTGACATTTCACAATATGTTGTTGTTGCTATGGAAGAGGAGTGAAATCTAGAACAATTGGAGGTGAATTGTCATGAAGGAATCCAACACTCTGAAACTGGATGGGCTTTGAGTAATTTGGAATATGAAAGGAAACCTCCTTATCATATCCAAGACATGTTTTGTGCTTGTTGTGGAGAAGCTCTTCCCAAGGTTTGATGACCGACTTGGGAAGTGCAAACTGAATTTCTACATCTGTATGTACAACTGCTCTTGAGAGGGGCTCAATGATCTAATCAATTTTCTACTTATGGGAGTCTGTTTCAATGTTCTGAATAGAAACGGGTTTAGAATGATGACTCCAATGTTGTAATTCTTCCTACTGTAGTTGAGATTCAAGCTGAAAAAATCAATCTATTCTTGTGCATTTTGTAGAGAGGTTTAAATATCTGTGACAATGTCTTTGTTGACTTTAAGTGTGCTTTCACCAGTAGACATGATTAGAGTTATCAATAACTCTAATAAAATGGAAATTTAGCCATTTTATCAACAACTCAAACTCAACAAAAAAGGAAATTAAAAAAACTTGGATGTTTGAGCTTGCTATACTCCCTCACAATAATGACCAAGGGAAACTCCAAAATAAATCAAGCTCTATGTGCCCAAAACATGAGTGATACTTTGATGGTGACTGTAATTTTTGAAAATGATAACCATTTTTTTTTAGATTTCCAACTATAGAATTCCCAAAGGACAAGCTTGACTACTCAAATTATGGGAATAAATAGAATTAGAGTGCAACCACACCATGGCAGTGGAGAATGATAGTGATTTATTTAGACAAAGTGGTTAGGTAGTTCAACAAAGTTCGATTGGTTAAATGAATAATATTAGCCTTATGGATGAATTTAGTTAATTTGATTGCAAATGCCATCAACTAATCACTTTGCTTGCTTCAACCTTATGGAACTCCTTATGCATACGCTTCTGCACAACCAACATTTGTGATGCAAGGCAGGCCTGCAATACCTATCACCTGATGCAAGCCAAGCCTGCAATAACCCAGAATCTTCCTCTACTATCCTGCACATCCACATGCACCTCAGCATATAAATATTAACACCATGCAAATTCAACCCCTGCCATTATCATCGCGGAAGCTACCTTCAACATATGTTTCAGCTCCATAACCCAGTAATCAACCTTTTCGTTCATTTAAACACTTACTCTGAATTTCATGGATTTGTTTCATTTAAATATCAGCGTTCCATTCTATATTCACCCAGAATTCCTTTAAATAACACCGCTCACAGGAGGAGCATCAACATGCTTACTTTCACAAACACAAATAATGAATACCAGCAGTTTAACAATCGGTCTTCGGATGATAGCCACACTGAGTTTTATAATTATTGCTCTGCGCAAATAGCTATGAAATTATAAGATGAAAAAAAAACCCATGCGCGCTCCTCACTATCTCTGCCTCAACACCTAAGGTTCGATTCCCAGGCAGAAAAAAGGAGCAATTTTATTCCGACTCTCCATTCAAAACCAAAATGAATTCGAGGCCAAACAGAGCCGATAGAGCATCGGTTTCAACTGTATCACCGTCCCAAAAAACAGATTTCTAGCCAAATAAGTTGAAAACCGTGATCTTTACAGCGACATCCAATCTCTGATACCAAAATTTCATACATCGTTCAGCATAATTCCCCACACAATTAATGGTAATTTCATACAGCGTTCAGCATAATTCCCCACTCAAATAATGGTAATTCCATACAGCGTTCAGCATAATTTCCAGAGATCGCACGCGGGATACTTATCATAAAACTAATTAGATTAACATGAACAACGACTTGATTTCAAATGGGATCAACTCATATATAGGGATTAAAATCCACAGGTTATGCAATGTTATTCAACCACATCGATATATTCAAACTGTTAATCGACCATACGAACACCTCCAACGATTTTGCAGACATTAATTCGAGCCTTCTGAAACTCATAGTTCATTGGCGCTCTCTTCCTTTCATTAAAATCGATATAAACAACCATTCACACTTTCACATGGATTTAGTAATTGTCATATTAATATTCATCCTTCCAGCTATTGAGTATGATAAACCAATCTATATATATATATGATTTAAAACAAAACAAATTACTTACAAACTTGTGTTGGCCAGATAATTAGAATTGATGGCCCTTTACAAACTGCCCGAAGGCGTCCAAGCAGAAAGCCCTTTGTTTCCTACTCTACTCTTTCACTCCTTCTCTGATCTTCAATGCCTTTAAGGCTACATAATTTATAAAACTTAGCATGATCTATAATCACTCAACTAAAAGCTCTAAGACTCTACATGCAATGCATACATATGGAAAAAGCATCTCCTCAACTTTATTCCATCTTTTTCCCTGTTCTAAAATAGAAAAGCTTTCCTTATCACTTAATGATCCACATCCATTGCTTTTACACCTAAAAGCTCTCCTAGTTTTATTTATTTATTTTGAGAATATCTACTTAAAAGCCTAAATATTAAACTGACTTGGAATTTAGGAAACAAATTCCATAAATGCATGACCCCCTATGTCTATTATTTACAATAATTTCCCTTTGGGCTAAATGCTCCTGCATCAATTTGCACCAGGTACTGACCCAGAAATCACAAGGTATTTTCAGATGTGTGATCAAGATGGGAGCAGATTCATATACGTGTGATCAATATGGGAGCAAATTCATAGCTCGTTCAGGCTATCCGTGAGGCGCAGGAGCCCTGGACGTTGTAGGAGATTTCTGCAGCAGCCAATGTATGATAGAATGAAATTGGAAAGTATATTAAAATATTAGGTGATGCTCTAAAGTTACGTCATCCCATTAACAACAATTCGATCTCTGTTCACATGACACGATTTTGTAGGCTGCTTCAACTGAACAGAGCGACTCAGGATCTGGAAACCCACATTAGAGAAATAGTAATTGACAAATGCTTATGTATGTGAAGAAATCCCATTAGCATCTCTATAGCTTCCATCTATCTGTCTTGTCAACTAGAAGACAAATTAAAACCACAAGTTGAAATTTGAAAAGTGACTGGGCTCACTGAGGTAACTTTGCGTAAAGTCTACAAAGAGTTACTTGAAAATTGGAATGATCTACTTCCAAGCAATTACACACTAGCAGTTCCTCCAGAAAAGGAATGTCCAATGATAGCAGTGGCATTGGGTCGTTCTTCTGCTACAAGAGTTGATGCTAATGGTGGATGTTTTAATGTTACTTCTACCTTTGAATCTTTTGTGACTGTGACTTCGGGTTTTTCCAGTGCCACAATTCTCCCCGATCTTACCCACAGTGTTGGATCAGGCTCGAGTAATTCAACTTTACAATCCTTTGGTCAGGTTTTAGGCTCTCTCACATCAGAATATACAATTTCATCCAATAAATTCAAGAAATCCACCCCATTGTTAGATGGCAAGGGTACTGGTCACTTGTTTGTAGCACTAAGTGCTCCCTCGGTGGATAATGTGGTACTGTAAGATGCCAGTGAGTTGAAGGCAAAGCTCTTTGAGGCTATGGCAACAATATCAAACTTAATAGAACAGAAGAATGTTGTTCTTCGATAAAAGAAACAACTTCAATAAGGAATGGCATTGGTAGCACCGAGAGAGGAGTTGAATGGTATGGTCTAAGGAGGTATGGATGCGAAGGTGTTGAAAGGGAAGGGATTGGATTAGTGCAAGATTAGATTCAAAGTCAGCTAAAGATTTCATCAAAATAGGGTAAGGAACTTACTTGAATACAAGAATAGAAGTTTTATAGACTTTGATAGCGAGCTCCTCTCCATTCTCTTTTGTTGCATGGTATACATTTGCATGTTCAACAATAGCTCGATCTGCTTTCTCGTTGTTCAAATGCATCCCACAAAATGCTTGCAAACATTTTCATGAATTGTTGTTGTGATAGAGTTTGATGTACCAATATTTGACATGCCTTCCCATTCCTTTAGGGGTCTGGCATGGATGTGATTGAATAATTTCTAATGTTGATTGGTACGTGGTTGTAGGGAGCGAGGAGAGTTACGTTTCAAATGGGGTTATGAAATGCCTGTGTATTGTGATAATGCCTTCCAGGAAAGGGACAGGGAAATCAACCATCCTCATAAAACTTGTTATAATCAAGCTCTTGGTGTGCAAACCACACACAATCGCTCGGTAAAATAATTAACACCGTTAGTCATGGTAATGAAGTAACACAACCTCTAGCGACTTCCTGTATAACAATCTCACTGCACAATTTTCAATATTCCAACCAACACTAAATGCATACACATTCACAAGGACTAATGAAACAGTCTGCTAGAGTGTTCAGGTGTAGAAGAGAAACATTAGAATATTTCTATAAATAGAGAAATGACAGACAATTTCTTAAAATGATGCAGAGCTAACAAATTCTGAAAATGCCCAGGCATGGCCTATGCTCTCATACCATGTCAAACACATACATGGCAGACACAAAGTATGAATGATAAGCATGCGAGTACGTCTATTATTGACAATGATATACATTTATAGTACATGGTGTGACCCTTGGATTCATATTCCAAGTGGTCTCTTGGAATCCCTTTGGTTATTCAGCTTCCACACCAACCCTTAGAGGATTAGGTGTCCAACAGAACATAATGCTAAATTTTAGGAGTAAACAACAAAATTTCAAGAGCAATGAACAAAAAAGAAGACTTCTAGCTACAATCATCAACAACAACCATCGAAATTTGTGTAGAATGTTCAAATCAGTTCAGATCTACTATTTTTCAGTTCTATCTTTTTAATATCCCAACTATTTTAGATGATATTATATTTTGTAATAAATTTTGATTCCACTTTAGATATGTTTGAAGTTGAATGCTATAAATACTTTGTAATTCAAAGAAGAAAAGGTTGAACCTTTGTGATGAACCAGTGGACATGTTTGTAACTTTCTAAGTTATTTATGAAGCTAATTGAAGGATTCTAGATTCATTTTGAGCAACTTGTGTATCTCTCTGAGATTTTCTGATATTCAATAAAGTATTCACCTTTATTTTTCTATGCACATGTTCAAGGTAACATATAAGTTTGGGTAAGAGTAGATTGAATATCAATCTCTTTGAAAGCTCCTGCAAAGTTATCATTATTTAAAGAGATTAATTATTTGAAACCATATGTCTTAGTTAATTCCTTTAAAATTTTAAATTGTTGCCTTCTGTCATCTCTTGTACATGTACTGTTTGGCTATAGAAAATTTCTATACACATCTATTGTATATAACAAATTAGATGTTCAATATGAATATTTAAGGAATTATATATCTTCTTAAATTCTCCTTTACATGTCATTTTTAAAGTTTAATTCTGTTAAGAATGAAGAATCAACCCTTATATTCTCTAAGAAATACTTAGGATTTTCATTTGTTTAAAAGTTTAAGCATTAGTCATCCATTCAAAATTAAAAACATTACTTTAGATTCTTTGGCACAATTCCTTAGCCTAGGACTATCTACAAAGGACAACATTCATGTAAGCATTCTGTTTTAAGGAAAACTCAAAAATATTTCAAATCTTGTTAAGTTTCATCCATATTCCATTGTTTTTGAATAGTTTCTAAGATACTTAGTATTGGGAATCACGATTGTCATTATATTAAAACCTGCATGTGTTAGTCAATGATCACATCTCTAGAGATAAGGATCCATGAGAGGTAGTTAGTCCATGCTGTGAAACACATGGGGAGCACTCATTTATCTAATGTCTAACAATGTCCCCCTTAGCGCTAGCCATGTGTGTATTGAATTCGTCACCTACCCTATGATACCACTTATTGAGAACCAAAATTGTCATCAGAGCAAAACCCACAGGTGTTAGTCAACAATTCCATCGCCAAAAATAAGGATCCATGAGAGGCAGTTAGTCCATGTTGGGACACACACAGGGAGCATTGATTTATCCTATGTCCAACACTTACAATATCTTATATTAACTCGAACCCACAATCCCATGCAAGTGTTGTGTAGTTTAAAAATAAAAACACATAATTTCATGTGTTGTGAAATAATTTATAATATAGTAGTTGATGCAGGAGCATTTTTCCAATGTTAAAAATATATGTAGTTAATTTTTCATAAGTTTAAGAAGTGTCTAGCGAATACTAGATTTTGTAAACTTGTATAAACTATATGTAATTGAAACTAATTGTATTTATTTAAAAAGAAGGCTCCTAAGATTATGTAAATTTCTAGAAACTATATACTTAGAAAGTAAGCTCCTAAGTTTGTGAAAATTCCTCTCAACTTCTTCCAATTTATAGGAGAGCAATTATCTCTTGAAAATTCTAGATATTTCCTTTCTCTTAAATAAATAAAGATGTTATGAATTTATTGAGCCAAGAAAAAAAGAACCAAGCTCCTTAATAAATAAAATTGTGAGTAATCTAAAATTTATATTTAAATTGTACTCTAGTAGTGATTTTGTGTCTGACAATCATACTACAATTATATCAAAATATAT
>APFE030097139.1:82810-133331 GCA_000404065.3 Pinus taeda
TATATAGATAACAGTATATAAAGCAGCAGAGATAATGCAACAATAAAGCAGACACAATAACAACAATATTAATTTGGAGTTCACCCACAACTCTTGGGCTATGTCTCCGTGAGCTCTTGTTAATTTGACTTGGCTCTCTGGGATTATGGTGTAATTATTTTTACAATCTATTTGGCTCAACTCCTACTGTTCTACACATAAATAGTGCGTTTAGACACCTTTTTATCCCTTGGCACTTGTAGCTCTGGCTCTTGGCTCTCTGACTCTTGGTTCTGGCTCTTGGCTCTGACTCTAGCTCTTTGGCTCTTGGTTCTGGCTCTTGGCTTTGACTCTGGCTCTTTGGCTCTTGGTTCTGGCTCTTAGCTCTGGCTCTTTGGCTCTCGACTCTTCATCTCTAGCTTCTTTGGCTCTTTATCAGAAAAACGGTCCCTTGGCTTTTCACTTGGTTTCCAAGTGACCCCATAGGCTGCTCTTTTGCCTCTACACTGCTGTCTCAGCGCTGCCCGCTTGTGCTCGGCTTGAGAAACTCGACCACCATCAACAATTTAGCAGCAGCAACAACTTGGCCACTGTTCAACCACTCAATAGCAACTCTACCACCATCAATAACTCAACAGCCCTTTGTATTTGACATTCATGGCTTAAAAGCCAAATCACGCTGCCTGTTGTTTCTCCCTTTCGGAATCTGCAACTTCCGGCCACAGTCCATTTAGATCTCGTCTCTGGGCGTTAGAAATCATTGCTCAATGCCCTCAGGGATGAATTCTACCTATTTTGTAATAGAAGAGGTCTATCGGCGCTTGCAATCCATCAACATAGCCATTCTTGGCTTACATAGGAAAACACAAGTAATTATACCAGACACGGGAAAAATCCGTAGAAACACACAGTTCCAGACTTCAAAGTTTTATAATCGCGCTTTATATCCCTATCGAGTCTACTTGGGAATCACCATCGCTTATCACAATTGGCCTGTCCATAGGTTTCCCCTTTGTATTTAAAATACATTGAAATGACGAATAATTAACGTAAAATGGCTCCCTCAAGACTTGAAACATTATACAGAGGTATTTCGGAACCCTTTCGAGTTTGGTTCCAATCGCAATTGCAAGTCACACGGCCTGGGGTCCTTACCTTTTGGGATCACTAATAGCGATCTGTCGATATCGGCGATCGCAGTCATAAGTCGCATCAGCCCGGGGCCTTTCCATTGTGTTCATCAATTGCGATTCACCGATATTGGCGATCACGATATCGCATCAGCCCATCGCACTTCATGCCTCCGACTGCCACCACCGATTGTGATTGCCGATCAGATCTAGACCATTGATCGGCCAGATCTGACGGCTCTTGTTCAACCTTCGATATGCCTTATTTCTCTATTTTCTCATGTTTTTACCCTCTTTTCTCAAGGAACAAGGGGAGCTTCTTTTCATGATAACTTCTTCATCTAAAGTTTGTTTTCGCCCATTCAAGTTGCATTGGATTCAAAATGAGAAGATCTCTACAATGAGACTATTTCTAAGAGTAGCCCATGATTTTCATTTTCCTCTGATTTACAAAGGATGTGTTCCATTTGGCACCTTACACCTCTTGCATGAAGTCTTTTAGACTTAGAGGTTTATCTAAGATCCATTTTTGGATCATGCCTTCCCACTAAGAGAAATTTTGGTCTCCACAAAAGACTAATATACTGATCTGAGCAGTAAGTGAGAGTGATTCACCCTCTTCTTTTAGCCTCCCTACACTTGCTTTTGCATAGTTCCCCTGAACCAAAGTTTCTGACCACTCCCCTTCTCTGGATGGGCTGGTCTTCCTGAGAAGCACTGTCTTCCTCCTTTCCTTCCTACAAAAATTCTACTGAAAGGGTCATAGAAGGTAGTTTGAGCTTCTTTGCCTTGATCATTGATCCAAGGTGGCTCAACAAATGTGAAGTACATCTGCTCCACAAAAATTTCATTTGTACCTATTTGACAAGCTACCAACAACAACTATTAGCAACAACAGGCATACAAACAACAACTGGATGGACTAAACTCTTGCTTCAACAAAAGAAATAGATTTCACATTTTGTGAACACCTCCATGTCTTATATCTGCATACAAATGATGGACTAGATAACAAGCCCACAAAACATGCCTTTAAAGAAATGACCCTTCAAGTCAAGCATGTAGAAAAAGACCATTAGGACTCTTTTTAAAAATATGAAACTTTCATTGTTATATCGATTTGGAGACCAAGTTAACTTCTTTCAAGTCAACATGGCATCACATGCATGTCAAAGCAATCAATCCCGTAAGTTAATTACACATACATGTTCAAAAACAAGGAAATCATCAACATCCATGTGTTCATGCATCTCATGCTTATGCATGCATTTCATCCTTCAACTTTCACTTAAGCACACTGTACTTTCGAAGCTGAAATGAAATATAATATAGATGCATCAATAGACATGCAATCTTAATTGGATAAGAACTCTAACTGTTCCTTACCAATCCCTTTCAAAGGTACTACCCTTGCCTTCACATCAACATCAACATGTGAATCATTTTGAGACACATCATTCATGGAATATTCACTTCCATTTCTGCCATATTCTCTTTCCACTTCAACTTTGGTGGAAGCATTGTTGGATTCAGTGTCCAACACTTTGCAGCAAGATGTCCTTGCTTATGGCAGTAAGTGCACTTCATGTGCATCGTCTTGACAGCATGATTTTCCTTGTCCAATGGACCTTTGGCTTCTTGCTTCTTTTCCTTCTTCTGCTTCCTGTATGCAACCATTCTCTTCGAACATCTAGAAACATCATGGTTATCCCGACCACAAAAGGAACATGAAACTCTTTCCCCATACTTATGTGGAAATTTATCATGCTTTGCAAAATCAAAAGGAATATAATTAGAACCAGATTTGTACATGCCTCTTTCACCTTTATTTCCTTCATGAGGAGGTGAAGCAAATGAAGAAGTGGCTCCCTTTGGAACACCATCAAACTCTTCAAGGCTGTTAGAGTCTCCCCAACTCTCTAGTTCAAGTGTGTGCTTCTGAACACCTGCATCTTGCAATTGATGTTTCAAGCTATTGTATTCCTCTTGGATACAACCTTCACACTTTTGAGCTAGAGGACATGAAATGAAACTCCTTCTTGGGACTGTTTCAATGGCTTTCATGGCAACTTTGGAATTTTCTCCATAAGACTGTCCATAGCCAAGACCCAAATATTTAGGCCTTTCCTCAACCATTATTGGTTCAACAATACCTTGTGCATGCTTCCCCAAGCCCTTTCCTTCATAGCCCATCTTGGACATTAGCTTGGAACCTATGCCTTTAGTATGCTTTTCAAAAGAACCAATACAAGCATTCTTAGAAGAATTTGAAGACAAACTGGAATGGCTTACGTCTTCTTCAAGTTGGTACTTGACTAAGGCTTCTTGAGAAAGAAAGAGCTGTGACTCCAACTCATGCATCCTTTTCAAGTTCATATTTGCAATATGAATTTGCCTCTCCATTTCCTACAATTTGTTAGCAAGCAACTACTTCTCTTCCTTCATGGAATTCAACAGCTTTCTAAGCATGCTTCTCTTCCTTCCATCCTCGTACATTTCTCTCACCATATCCATCATGGTGGACAATTCTTGCTTCATGTCTTCATCAAGGAGTCTTATGAAAAGAGAATAATTTGAGGACCCACTTGTAGAAGTTGTCATTATGCCAATGAACAAAAAAACTTCAACAAGATAATTAAAGAGCTTATTCAACAACCTTTTGAAACAAACCTCTTGTGCTCCAAAGATTTCCTTGAGGTCCTAGGATAGAAGAATGCCTTCAACCTTCTCCTTCTTTTCCTTCCTGGAATGAGCTATCAATAGCCTCGCCTTTACCTCTGCAAACTCATAAAATAGTCAGTCTACAAAACAAGCATACAATCAGCCTCTTGCTGTTCAAACACCTTTCAGACAAGCAGCTTTGCTCTGTCAATCAAGCATTTTGATATAATCCTTCCTTGAAGGTGTGGTTAATCAATATCAAGCTCTGATACCACATAATCTAAAAATGGGGATCTTAGGCTTCTTGTCTAGCTTACAAGAACCTCTACCACTTCCAAAGCTTGAATTTTCCCAAGTCTATTTGATTAACCAATGCAGAATTAAGAAATGCTTTAAAATATAGGTGTATGCTTTTATTTGTTTTAATTATGTGCTGTAAATTAATGTGTTGAAATTGATATATATATATATAGATATATATATAACAGTAAATAAAGCAGCAAAGATAATGTAGCAATAAAGCAGACACATAAACAACAATATTAATTTGGAGTTCACCCACAACACTTGGGCTACGTCTCCATGAGCTCTTGTCAATTTGACTTAGCACTCTGGGATTATGGTGTAATTCTTTTTACAAGCTCTTTGGCTCAAATACTACTGTTCTACACATAAACAGTGGGTTCAGACACCATTTTATCCCTTGGCTCTTGAAGCTCTAGGTCTTGGCTCTCTGGCTCTTGGTTTTGGCTCTTGGCTCTGACTCTAGCTCTTTGGCTCTTGCCTCTTACTCTTTAGCTCTCGGCTCTTTAGCTCTGTCTTCTTTGGCTCTCTATCAGAAAAACAGTCCCCTTGGCTTTTCACTTGGTTTCCAAGTGACCCCGTAGGCTACTCTTTTGCATCTGCGCTGTTGTCTCAGCACTACCCACTTGTGCTCGGCTTGAGAAACTCAGCCACCATCAGCAATTTAGCAGCAACAACAACTTGGCTATTGTTCAACCACTCAGCAACAACTCGGCCACCGTTAATAACTCAGCAACCCTTTGTCTTTGACATTCATGGGTTAAAAGCCAAATTGTCATGCCTGTTGGTTCTCCCTTTCGGGCTTTGCAGCTTTTGGCCACAGTCCTTTCAAATCCTGTCTCTAGGTGTTAGCAATCATTGCTAAATGCCCTGAGAAATAAATGCCACCTATTTGGTTATGGAAGAGGTATGTCGGTGCTTGCAATCCCTCAACATAGCCATTCTCGGATTACAGAGGAAAACACATGTAATTATACCAGACACGGAAAAAATCTGTAGAAACACACAGTTCCGGACTTCAAAGTTTTATAATCCTACTTTATATCCCTATCAAGTCTGCTTGCGAATCACTATCGCTTATCGCAATTGGCCTATCCATAGGTTTCCCATTTGTATTTAAAATGCATCGATGAATAATTAACATAAAATGGCTCCCTCCAGACTTGAAACATTATACAGAGGTATTTCGGAACCCTTTCGGGTCCCGTTCCAATCACAGTCACAAGTAACACGGCCCAGGGTCCTTCCCTTTTGGGATCACTGATAGCGATCTGCCGATATCGGTGATCACAGTCACAAGTTGCATCAGCTTGGGGCCTTTCCATTGTGTTCGTTGATTTTGATCCACTGATATCGGCAATACGGTATCGCATCGGCCCATCGCACTTCATGCCTCCGACTGCCTCTTACTGCCACTACCGATTATGATTGCCAATCGGATCCAATGGCTCTTGTTCAAGCTCCGTTATGCCTTATTTCTCTATTTTCTCATATTTTTAGCCTCTTTTCTTAAGGAACAAGGGGAGCTTCTTTTCATGATAACTTATTCATATGAAGTCCGTTTTCACCCATTCAAGTTGCGTTGGATTCATAATGAGAAGATCTCTGCAATGAAACTATTTCTAAGAGTAGTCTGCAATTTTCATTTTCCTATGATTTACAAAGGACGTGTGCCATTTGGCACCCTTCACCTCTTGCATGAAGTCTTTTAGACTTAGAGGTTTATCCAGGATCCATTTTTGGATCAACCATATAAACCATGTATTTGTAAATATAATTCTTACTTGTTGAATAAATGGTAACCATATAAACCCTATATTTGTAAATCTAAATCTTATTTTATTCTATTTTTCTTCGTGTTATGGATATTATATATATAGAAATAATTAATTAGTCATATTTTCATTTCTTTCACGTATTGTTTAAATATGTGCATAGACAGTGTGGATGATCTATTATTGGCAGAGGTAGTGATGAAAGAGGGTTTTTATGACAAAAGACAAGTCGAGGATCCAAGGGAGGTTGTAAAGGCCACTTTAATGGTGGTTAAATGATGCAATTTCCTGGTTGCCAATGGGTGGCAAGGCTTAATGCTCTCCACGTTATCAGCAGGGATTTTGCCCATTGAAACCTTTGAAAAGATCATGCTTGATCTGTTTGAAATAATTCCTACAAGGCTGGCTAGTTATATCATAATTGCATATATATACATCATTATATGGCTCAATCATCTAACGAGAACGAAATTTGTTGATGTTGCAAACAAATAATCAATGTAATGCAATTAGTGCTCTAAAGAAACAAACGATCAATTCCTATCTAGCTTCAGTTGCTTTGGTTTTCTACTGAAAAATAACTTCATCCATTATGGTTATGGTATTGTAGGGCAATCCAGTATAATACAAGTTTTTTGGTTTCTTAGAATTTATTTATAATGATTTCTCTTTAATAATTCAGCATTGTTTATTCATTTTTAATTGTTCTTCCTGACCACTTTGTAGATGTATGGTTTTTTTGGGCTCCAGATTAGAAAAGATTTTTAAATATTCTTAAATGTTATTTCAAGAAGAAACAATACTACATTGTAATGCAGTGGAATACCTTCTAAATAATAAATAAATGCATAATTGAAATTAATGAAAACCCACCAAACTGGAATTGCTGGTGGAAGTTAGATTCTACTTGTTAGTGGCATAGGCCAAAACAGGACCAGTAAATAGGATCAATTACTGGGCGCCCAACAAGTAGTAATCCCACAACCAAAACTAGCCTGCAACTAACTGGAATTGTTGCTGGAAGTTATGAAACTGGCTCAGTTTGGCTCGTATATTTCCTGGATATGATATAAATTGAACAACTAGCTCAATTCGGTTCTTATCTTTCCTGGCTCTGATACGAATTGAATCGACGACAGTGTACATATTTAGATTTGTTGATAACTCAAATAACGCACAAACAACCACCACTTACAGCTCAAGGTTGGAGTGGTTCCCTGATATTATTTAATATCTGCTGCAAGCCACAGGTGGCCGCCTGGTGAACACGTATATCAATGTGTTACCATAGGTGGGTGTCTATTCATGCAAAAACACAGATGGAAAAAAATAAAACATAATATATGATTTTGGAAAATTTATATTGTGAGATTAAAGATCATTTGTAAAACTAGGGATAGATTGAAACATTGGATAAAAAGGTGGATGCTTTTTTTAGCCTTTGGTTAAAACACCTATGCAGTTCCAAACTTTGAATAAATAGGTAAACGACTTTCAAACTTTGGATAAAACATTTTTGTGGATGAGTACAATTCACAGCTCGACAATAAGACATCAAAACAAAAACTTTGGATAAAAGCATTTTCTACAACATATTTTTTTGAAAACATTGGTTAAATAAACTAGTCATTCCAATTTAATAAGGATTCAATGCTCAAGCAAATGCTATAGTCCCATGCTGAAGGCATGGACTAATAAGTGATATTAATAAAAAATCTATTTACATTTATCTTTTAGAAATAGTTGAATATGATAGTTATATATAGTTAAAAATAAAAATTTAACTCATTATAAGATATTTGAAAATGTATTTATTGATTAGAAGGAAGAAAATTAATTAAAGTTAATTAATGTATTTTTAATCATGTGAATGGCTTCAAAATTGACATTTTTTTTTTCACTTTTTTCCATTATGAATTTATTTTCACTAGCTTATAAGGGCTTTAGAATTGACATCCTTTTACACCTTTCTTTACCTATTATGAATTTATTCTATAAATTTTTATTAGTCCATTATAATACTTGCATGACAGATTTAGAAACAAATTGTTTTCCAGATCATTTATTTAGTATTTTATATGATTTTATTGTTAACCATTGAAAAATATCATACTTGTATTTATCTTTGAGTTAATTTGCAAAGACAACATGTGAGACAAATTGGTATGCACACTTTGATGTTTCCACTAGAGATGTTTTGGTTATAGTTGTTGCAACTTCGAACTCTATTGTTTTAACTCTTGTTACTGCAACACATATTGCTACAACTCTAAACTTTGTTGCTGCAACTCCAAGCCATGTTGCTACAACTCTAGTGCTACAACTCTTGTTATTGCAACTCCAATTCACGTCGTTGTTACAATTCTAGTTCACATTGTTGCTACAACTCTAGTTCATTATGTTGCTACAAATATACTATTACAAATCCAATTCATTATGTCGCTACAACTATGGAACCATGAGCCATTAGAACCTTGATTTGATGTTATGACATAGTTGTTATTTTATTATTTCAATTGGGATATGTTGTCACATAATTTACCAAGGGTCCTGGGAGGGGCACCTAAGGGACAACTACTAAATCAAATGACAACAAATGGGACAAAGACCCATTTCCACCTCAGTCACTGTCCCCTTACCTTTACGAACTTTCACCAATGGGAGGAGTCCAAAGATGGGGGAAATCACCTAAAATGATGGGATCAATGATAAGATATTGAGTGATTTCTGAGGTCCATTCAAAGGAGAGGCTCAATTAGGGTCAATGCTTCAAGAGAATCTAAGGGCTCTCCGAGAAAGACCTATGAGCAAGACCTAGACCCAGGGTTAGCAATATTCAATAATGACAATAATGCCTAAGGTCAAGTCTCCAAAGATGATTATGACCTCTCAAGAAGCTTTATAAGATGATTATATACCTTTAATTAGGTTTTCACTATTCTTGAGAGGCCTAAAATGGGACCACATGAGACCTAGAGTTTATGAATAACCATGGGGGGATACCCTTGAAGTACCTCACTAGGTCAAGGTAGTGTAGGGAAAGGGTTTAAAATGATTTATTCCACTAAATACTATGTATGAAAACCCTCAAGAAGACCTCTCACTATGACGTTCAAGACATGCATTCAAAGTCTGAGCTAGGGTTTTTTGTTTCTTCATTAACGGAACTGTGGGAATTGCATGAAACTTTAAGGATTCCTAGAGGAAACGCCAACATGGCACCTTGTCCAATCATAATAGAAAAAGTCCTCCTCTAATGGAATTCACATGCAACCTAGCTAGGTCATCTAGGAGAGAGGCCAAAAGTCTTAGGAGAGAAAGAGAGATAAAAGAAGGGTGACCACCAAATTTTCTTGGACTAGTGCCCTACTTTTGGGCTATGGAGTCTATGTGATTTGAAATCCGCCAAACTCATTTCTCAAGGAGGTTAAAAAATGATGCCCTAGCACCTATCTTTCAATAGTTAGCCACCCAATGTCTATGGACTTCCATGCAAGAAAAACAAGTTTCAATCGACTATGAACATTCTTCTACTTGTTATCAAAGAGTAACATGCAAAAATTTGCAATCTAACAATCTTTTACAACAATAGTCAATAATTAGGGCACCAAGAAAAGAAAGATCTAGTTTCAAAAATTCCACACGTTAGACATTATTCATGAATAATCCTCAACAGAATTCACTTGCAAGACACTAAGAGGTATATTGAATCCAAGATCAAGAGTGTAAACTCCAAGAGACAATTAGTTTAGATCCAAAATCGAAATGTATCAAAATAACTCCAATAGACATCCATGGAAAAAGTACAAATTTCTCTAGAGAGAGATATCCAAGTGATGATGATGATCTTTCACAATGGAAGATATCTCTATTTATATGATCCTATAAGAGTTTGAATCAACCTAGGATGTCCCTAAAATTACTTTAATGTGCAAAATAACATAAATTTTGTGACAAGCCCACAAAATAATTCATGACATATCGAAGAAGCCATCCCAAGTGAGCTGAAAATGATAAAATAGTAATTTAGAAGGGCCATTGGAAGGCTTAATTGAGTCCTCAAGGTGCCAATATGAAGAAGAGGGCTCCATGAATGATTTTCAAGGGGATTTCCCCTCAAACCTTGTGAAAACATCATGTGCTGTTCCAAAGTGGCTATGGGGCACAAATAGTGGTCTCATGGATCTTGTTGTCACCCTCCACAAAATATATTTTCAACTGTCAAAAGGGTGCAAAAGAGAAGAAACGTTTGCAGCCATATTCAAAGCCACAAAAGAACTTAAATCTAAACCATACCCCCTCCATTGGATAGTGCCCAAAATAATATTTTCAATGGTATGTGGAAGTCCCAGAATGGATTTTTGGATCAAAAGTTAGAGCCAGTTGAATTTTTGCCTCTCCAAACAAGAAAAAAAAAGGAAAAACTTGTAAAATTCTAAGTTTGAGTTAGTGTCCTTCTGACACATGTCCAATGGAAAATAGACGATCGTAATAGAGGCATATGGTACATCAGAGATCGGAGGTCCTTGGTAGTAGTGAGGTAAATCAAAGGTTCCGACACATCGCAAATCGCATATCAGAGATTTGAAAAGGAGAAACAACAAAGGTCAGAGCAGGTATCTGATCAATGACCGTCGATATTGCATATCAGCGATCAGAGGTTCCAAATTACAACACAATAGTGGACGAATTTCACCCATTAGTGATTACCGATCATGCATTTCGGTGGGGTCCAATCGAAGGATCAATGACCAAGCATATCAGTGATCTCGCAAGTGAGAGGTCTCGCAATATCAGAGGTCTAGGCCATATCGATGATCTATGATCAACGTTTCCAAAATTTTCAATCTTAACAAAGTCTTGATCAGTGAACTTTGATAGTGTAAATTGTCGAGGGTATGCCTTGAAACATTTAACAAAGGAAATTAGTCACAAAAATTGAAGATGGTTGGCATTTTCTGTCTCCTCTAGAGGGTCATGTGGCTTAATATCATTGGTTCCAATAAAGCCGCATGGTTCCTTACATCATCATGATGTGGTAGTATGGAGGACATGTGGCATGTAGATCTGGCATTTTCAAGGGTCCAAAGAGGGAAAAACAAGGCGACATGTGTCACCACTCACTGGATGCCACATGGAAAGGATGATGTCATATAAGAGATCGCTAATTGGCATTTGCAGATTGAGGCATGTTGTTGCATCAAATAAAATCTCTAATTTCGATTCACCGATAAATGTGGCTCCAATATAGGGTCTAGCTTGTGGTCACATGAAGAGTAAAAAAACCAAGGGCTGGGTTAGAATGCAAAGGGCTAATCGACAATCGACGAAATAGCACATCACTCCAAGTCAAATCCCCAATTGCAATTCGTCGATAAAGGGGATCTGGTATGGGAGGTGGCCTATGGTTATGTGAGGAGTCAAAGTACCAAGGGCTAAGTGCAGAGGGTGATCGGTGAAACCTGATGTCACAACTCCAAAGTAAAATTTCCGATAAAGGGGCTCCCAGTTTTTGCTAGCGCATGGTCTAGAACAACTTTAAAGGACCAAGGGCGCTAAACTATTTACAAAGGAAAATATCCCCTGGGACATAACAAATGTGCTAGTGCCTGAAGGAAAAGCACCTGGTCACCATCCTCGGTCATATGGAGAAAAATGTTGAAAAGGGGCTAAAACCAAGGGGCCCACAGATCCCAGAACTCACCTATTTCACAATGTCTCTAAGTGTAAAGGTTCAATAGTGAGAACCTTCGATATAGTATTATGTCAATGTAAATAGGAATATCATGGCTCCAATAGTGTTCTATAGGAAGTCGAGAGGGATGGATGAGTAGGTAGTTGCACTTAGAATATGTCATGGCCATCATGAGGGATCACTCCCGGATCTTGTAAGTGAAGAATTAAATTTGTTAAGACTGAAAGCGACATGGAACCAGTTGAGAGAACTTGAGGCATAATGTGGCAAAAATGTGGCTAGACTAGAGGCCATCCGAAGAAGTGGTGTGGAGATATTTTCATAGGAACATCATATCCGTTTCACATGTTAATTTATTTTGTTGTTTTGTTATTTTGTTATAAGGAAAATCATCTTTTTGTTGTAATAATTTGAGGCCATAGAGCTTGCACGCTGAGACAGCTAATCAAGAAGAAAATTGGAGGCTTAGGCCTGAGATATTTTTGTAACTGATTTCTAAGCCCTCCCTCTCCTTATAATAGGGAGGAAGTGTTACCGATCCATTTGGGCACATCATTCCCATCATCTAGATCAGTACTATTTGGGCTCATCAAACCCTAATTCAGTTGCTACATGCCCTAGACAAGTCAACACTTCGAATGCCTCCTTCCCTGAGAGTTTCTTGTTCTGAATCCCTCTATAAATGCCCCCTTGAGGGACTAACGTAGCCTTGGATAGGGGTAAGTGCACTTCAGTGCAGGTAGGCCCATATCAGGGTGCTTTCCAAAGTACTTAGGCCCACTTTGACCTGCGCTAGGCGAGATTGAGTGAAATTCACATAGGGTTCTAGGACTATTTTTATATTCTTGAGCCATCTAGAAGATTCCCACACTTATAATCTCCTATGAGCTTGAAAATGGATAAGGAATCAGTTAAGTATCCTCCTATCCTCTCATCCCTCCATCCATGGAAACTAACTCTAAGTTTGGAAAGCCATTCAATACCCTCATTTATGACCAAACCACCATCATTTGCCTATAAATTGAGCACTCATCTAAGTGATCAGGGATTGGACTTTGAGAATTTGTAAGAAGATACTGTTGGTGTGAGGTTTGAGATTGTAAGCAAGTATTGTTATGCTGCCAAAGTACTATGATTTTGATGTGATGTTGGTTGGAACCCAAGCTGGAAGAGTGACAATGGATCGGACTTCATGGTTGTAATTATTCCTTCTACTTAATAAATTTGTTTACACCTTTTCCCATATTCTTGTCTTTATGTGTGATGATTATAAGTGTAAATTCTTTCGATTCCATTTACTTATAGTAGATAGATCTCTTTCTTTGATCAGTTTTTTTCCTCTATTTATGATTGCAGGTACTTGTTGAGCGAGTTAAGTTCGAGAAGGAGTGACTAGAGCCAAACAAAGGAGACAAAGGGAAAGCGAAAGATAACAAGTAGGTCCCTTGTCTTAATTATATTCTATAGAAAATGGTTAAGTGCTTTAAATATATTGTTCTATGTGTAGCTACCCACCTAGGGAAATTGTGTTTATCCGTAGATGCAAAATTCCACATAACAAATTAGTGACTCCACCGAGGAAGGATCATTGTTCTGGGTAGTTTACCTTCATCATAGTACACCCTAGTAGACTTTACTTGCTTCCATTGATCTTGTTTAAGCCTTTTAGAAGTGTTTTTTGGCAAAAAATTGTGCTTTCAAGCACTTAGGATGGCCTCTATGGCACTAGTGCAGGTCTGGTCAAGAGACAGAGCACTACAGAGCACCCCTGGCTTGAGGACAGTGCTCTAAAGTGCACTATCTCCCACTAAAGGTTGCAATGATCCTCCTTAGGTTAAAAATCCTTCCTTTGACTTGATTTTTCCCAAATTGCCTTTCGTTTCTGCTTGCTGAATGATCAATGATGTTTGTCTCTTTGAAATCAATTTGTGTTTCCTCTCCCAGCCCTACTTTGGCCTTGATTGTTTAGTGTTTCTTAAATTATTTCTTTATCACTATCAATTCATTGTCAAAGTTAGTTTATAGTCAATTAATATTTGTTCAAAAGAAAGTGTCGTACAAGTCTTCATTTCTTTCGAAATGGAACTGTCATAAATTATTCGTTCTTGCAAAAAGATTGATTGATTGTATGTACATTAGTTTCCTTTTGTTCATCACAACATTAAGGGAACTGAAAAGAAAAACTTGCATTGTGCATTGAAAGAATTTGTGTGTGCTCATAGGAATAGTTTAGGGAAATTGCATTAGATGTGTTCTTTGTTCTTTGACTACAAGAATATGATTGCTCTATCCCTACTAGCTAAGGTTTTCATTGTCAAAATTGAATGAAAAGGATGCTTATCATATTATTTGCATTCTAGGAATTGAAAATACATCACGTGGTGAACCTTGAAAGGCAAATTCTTAATCAAGATCAATTTAAAATTAACATCAATTAACCTAATGGATCATTGTCACCTAACACAAAACATTTAGAGGTTCTAGGCTAGAGACATGTTCCAGCATCGTAAAACATAGTAGCTATCACTAAATTGTTTGTGATACATCCCAATTGTGATACCTCATTCCACGTATGTGAGTATATCATAGCTCGTCCATGTACCTTCGGGTATATAGGGTGGTGTTACAGTACGTAAAGTATATGGCAATGCTCTTACTGTGTGGTTTTGCATTAGACAGCGCTAATATGGATTGGGCCTCCACGTACTTTCGGGTATATATGGGAGGACAACACTAGGTTGTTATCCATCCTTAGGTAACTGAGTCAGCCACCTTGTACATTGTGATATATCGAACACAGCATTCGGGGAGATTGCCTGCCCATACTTCTCGGTTCGCCAAGAGGGATTTTGCAGTTCACAGTTGCTTGGTAAGCCTTTTTCCTAGCTTACCCATTTTTATTTATTTCTTTTTTTTAATAAAATCAATCAACAATCGTGGAAGAAAATCAACCCTTACCTCATCGTTCATGGAGAGCAGTGAGTAAACCGCCTTTACTGCCTGAAGCTACACCCATCCGGTCAAAGCTATCTCGTTTAACTGGATCCAATACTTCACAAACATCTGGTTCTTCATCTGAATTACCAGAAACACCTATACCGGTAAGTGTTGTGACCCCAGTTACTCCTACAATTACTGGTACATCTATTACTGAAGTGGAATCTCCACAATTACCTAAGGAAACTAGAACTGAATCTAGTGAAATGGTAACCCAAGTTGTTCAACAACAAGTTGATTCTCAACCTGAAGTTGCTCAATAGGAAATTACTTCTGAACCTGAATCTGTTTGACCAGAAGTTAATCCTGAACCTATCACTATTCAATTAGAAGTTACTTGTGAACCGGAAGTTGTCCAAGAAGTCCAACCTGAACTTGTTCTTTTAGCAGAACATTTGGATCTTGAGGTTGAATAATCAGAAGTTGTTACCTTACCATAAGAAGATCGATTGGTACATCCTCAGACATCCATAATTGTCAAGACTTCCTCTTTATCTCAGCAACAAATACCAAAAATCTATTACGGACCAGACAGTGAAATTCTTCCACCTGGTTTGATTTCGATAGAAGAGGAACCTAAGGTAGAGTCACTCAGAACTCCATTTCATTTTGGAACTAGACTTTATCTATATCCTTATACTCCTCATTTCACTTCTCCTTTTGATCTTGATTACTTTCAGATACCTATTGATTCGTTAGGAAATTTATTTGGACATTTGACTATGGCATAGTCAACATCCCAGACCGTACCATCTATTACGGCTACGGCATAATCTTCTGTTGCAACCTCTTCGATGTTTACTACAACACCTGAGTCACATTTGTATGGTGTTTTGTCCATCCCATTGGGTTATCAATCTTTATTGGGAACCCACTCAAGTGTTGCTTCTAGCCCTTGGTCTTCACCAATGTCCTCTACTAGAATTTTATTTGTTTCTTCATTAACGGATACCAAACAGCTGGACCCATCAAGTTCATATCAAACTGGTTCATATGGTTACCATCCTATTTATCTACTTTACACTGGAGTACCCCCAGAGGGAGAACAATATCCACATTCTCCTTATCCTCTATTTTTTGGGGGGAAATCATATGTCAGTATGTTGTCGTCTTTAGGTCAACCTGGAATGACTGTATGTTAGTGGCAGCCAATAATGCTTGTTCAACCTAGGCTTATGTATCCATCACACCCTATGCAATATGTCTCATCCATATCTACAACACCTGTTGTTACAACTTTACCGTAGTCACAAGCTCAGATTGTTGTATCTCAACCTGTGCAAGATGGCCCTTCAACCTCAAATCCCTAAGTTTTAGGTATACAAATTCAACCTTCTCATGTAGTTTTATAACAACCACTTGTGTCTGGAGTCCAAAAAATTCAGGCTAGTTTACCTTTTACTGGAATGACTAGAATTACAATGGTTTAGTGTATTCACAACCTAGTCAACCTTACATTGGTGGGCAACAATCGTTAAATCAACAACTATTGTATCAACAATGACAACAGTTGCTTCAACAACCTTGGCAGCCCCAATATCAACAACAACAATTCCAACAATACCACCTCAACCTGGACTTGGTCAACAAGCCTATGCTGGGTTTGGTCAACAACAAGTTTATCGAGGTCCTGGTAAGCAAGCCTATGCTGGGTTTGGACAACAACAAATGTATCCTAGTGCTCAACAACAACCTTATGCCGGATTTTCTCAAAAAACTTACCCTTATCAAGGTTACCAACAACACATGCCTTATGCTAGTATGAAAAGGCCTATTGCCCAGGAAATCCCATCTTACCCTGGATATGCTCAACCTGACCTCAGTAGATAGTTGCCTTTTGTTGCGACACTTGAATTACCAAATCTAAACTGGCTCACCAATGACCCAATTGTTTATGCACCTTGGTGGCCAGTGATTCCTTATAAATTACCTTCCGATATTTCGAAATTCAATAGAAACCCTGGAGAAGACCTGTCCAACCATAACATGACTTTTCATTTATCATGTTCATCAAACTCCTTGAATGATGATTCAGTTATACTACACCTTTCCTAGAGAACACTTACTGGTCCGGCTGCGAAGTGGTACATTGAGTTACCACGAGTTTCTTTTGATAAATTCACTACCTTAGCTACCACATTTTTAACCCACTTCCAGTTACCCATATGATATGAGACTGGAATGGAACTATTAACCAACTTTAAATAAACTACTGCTACTCATATCTCTAATCATATTCATGAGTGGCGTCGTCGTCGTCGAATGGTTAAAACTTATGTTCCTCATCAGCTCTTGGTTGAGTAGTTTATAAAATCTTTACTGCCATCTATCACTAAGGATGTGGCGAAACGTGAAGTTATCACTGAAGAGAAAGTAATTTCTCATGCCCAATATTTGGACATGATTTATACATAGTCTAGCATGCTCTATGACAAGATCCTAAATGCACCCCGACTAGCTTTCACTATTCCTCCTCCACTGTCGAGTAAGCACTCTCATGCTGGTGACGGTGTGATTGATTCTTCGAGCACACAAATGGAAGGTAGACCATCTGTTCAAACACTTGCCATTTCCAATCAAACTACAAATGCACTTGATAACACTCTTGCTTCCAAAATCAATGCCATGTCATCTAAGAAAGGCAAGAATGAAAAGCAAAAAGGAAGCAAGAAGAAGGGGAAAAACAAGAAGAAACAAAATAATTCCCCTTAAGAGAAATCATCTCATTCCTCTCCTTCGGCTAGTAAACCTCGTTACCCATGTTTAATTTGTAACGATGAGCATTTTACGTGATATTGTCCGCACCACTCTGAAGTCTCAAAGATTTTGAAGACTTCTAATACATCCACAGTATTAATGGATCCTTTTCCAAAACCGGAGACAAATATGGTTGCTACAGACCATGCTTCCACTTCCCAAGTGCTTATGTTATTCACCTCTAAGCATAAAATTGAAGTTTTGGTGTCAATATGAAGTAAATATTATGGAAATCAACCATCGTCATCGAGTAACTAGACTGATCAACCTAACTCTTCGACTTCGACTTCGACTGATCCTATTCCACCACCTATTGCACCAGAATTAATAATAAAACCACCTAAGGGAGTTGTACATAAATCAACATTTAACCCTTGAGCTCAAGTTGCACAGAATTATAACGTAGTAGAAGATTTGGCTCAGTCACCTTCTGCTATGTCGACACTCGAGGTGCTTCAAATTTGCCCCTCCCAAAAGAAGGCTTTGTTGTCAGCAATTGATGGAATCGATCCAAATGATTCCAATATTGTGGTTTTCAACCATGTGGGTTATATGCCACAGTTACCAGCACAATTAGCATTCCTAATTCAAGTAAATGCCTTCAATAAACTTGTTAATGGAACCATTATTGTTGAGGGGGCGTCTAGTTGTATTATGTCTATGAATTGTTGGAAAACACTTGGCTCACCGCCTTTTTCATGTTCACCAACAACGTTAAAAGCTTTTGACAGTCGCACATATACGCCTTATGGAATATTGAGTAATCTGCAAATCGAACTAGGAGGTAAAACATTAACAGTTGAAGCTGATTTTGTTGACGGACCCCTTGACTACAACATCTTGTTAGGAAGACTGTAGGTTTATGTTATGGCTATTATGGTTTCAACGTACTTTCGTACGATTGCATTCCCTCATAAGGGTGGAATCACAATTATCAACCAATTCGCCTTCTTCACCTCTAGTTCACATGCTACTGGAAGCATTCCATTGGTACACAGACCCTCACTATCTCTTCAAAACATTGGTTAGGTCTCTTCAAGGATCCGTCCCTAATGGGTACTTTTTCACTACCGTCACCATCAAACTTGTCGGAAGTGGCAAAAGTTGAGACTTGCAACATAATATCTTCCACTTCATCTAACTTTAAGGAAGATTACTAATAGTTCTGAAGTTGATAGTAATATTGAAATCATGCTGCTAAGCCCTATTGAGCTTGCATAACAATTAATCTTTTTGGCTTGTGTGGCGAACCCAAATCCATCTTCACCAATTGTATGGGTAAATTGTTCATTAGAATATGGTACTTCCTCCGATCCTTTTTCACGTATATATTCTACTGATGAAGGAATTGTCCAATCAATGATGAAGGAAGAAGAACCATGGGAAGATTATCATCATCGTTCCCATCTTCGAGATCACATAGAAGATTATTCAAATGAACTTAACCACCCTTTAGTTGTTGATTTCCTTTTGAATTCTACTTTCATAGATACAATAGATTCTGAGTGAAACCTATCAAATATCGAAGAAACTATTCTATCAATATTTCGACCAAACCTAACATTGTAGAAAACATTCATGTTGGAAAATATTGTTCTCCATCAGAACTTGATATTTACTATGCTCTATTTTGTGAATTCCGAGATATATTTTCATGTTCATATGAGGATATGCGAAGAATTAACTCTAGTATAGTTGAACATGAAATTAAAATGTATCTTGATGTCAAACCAGTGCAATAGCGCCTCCGTCCGTTTCATCCAAAGCAAGTTGTTGCTATTAAAATAAAAGTTGAAAAACTTTTGCATGTTGGTTTCATTTACCCTCTTCCTCTTACAGATTGGGTTTCCAATATTGTTCCTGTCATGAAGAAACAAGGGACAATACGAGTGTGCATCGATTATAGGGATGCTAATCAGGCTTGTCCAAAAGAAAATTATCCTACTCGCTTTATCAACTAGCTTATTGATGAATGTGCTGGACGTGAAATATTCTCATTCATGGTTGGTTTTTCCAGCTATAATCAAATCAATATCTGCCCAAAGGACCAATCTAAAACTGTCTTTATTTGTCCATGGGGCACATTCGCTTACAGGAAACTCCCTTTTGGTTTGAAGAATGCAAGAGCAACATTTCAGAGGGCAGTGAATTATGCCTTCCATGACATCAAACATATTTTTCAACCATACCTTGATGATTTACCTGCTCATTCATGAAAGCGGACTGATCACCGACAACATTTGAGAGCTATATTTTTACGGTTCCGACACTACAAAATACGACTCAATCCACAAAAATATGTGTTTTGTGTCGGTTCTAGTCATTTTCTTGGATTCGTACTGTCTATGGAGGGAATTTGACTTGACCCACTTAAGGTTCAGGCAATTCTTGACTTGCCTCCACCTTCAAATCTACTTCAGTTACAAAGACTCCAAGGGAAGGCTAACTTTCTGAGGAGGTTCATTCCCAATTATGCTGAAATGGCTAAAGGATTTACTCATTTATTGAAAAAGGGGATACCCTTCCATTGGGATTAGGTTACGCAAGCCTCCTTTGATGCTCTTCAAGGTACCTTGATTGGAGTCTCATTAATGTATTCCCTGAATTATCAAAATGACTACTTCCTGTATCTCGTCGCTGCAGATACAACCATTGGAATGGTTTTAGTCCAAGATGAAGATGGGATTGAACATCCAATATAGTATTTGAGCCGCAATATAAATGATACAGAAGATAAGTACTCTTATGTCGAAAAGTTAGCTCTGGCTGCTGTTCAAGTTGTATAGAGATTTCGCCACTATATCCTGCTCTGAAAGACCAATGTCATTTCGGATTGCAACCCTATGACATATATTTTGTCACGTCAATTGCTAGGAGACAAATACTCAAAATGGATAGTCATTTTGCAGGAATTTGATTTGGAATTCATCAAATCCAAATTAAAGAAATCTCTTGTTTTCTTTGAGCTTGTTTGTGACCTTCCCTTGAATACCATTGATTCAACTTCAGAACCATCAATTCTGGATGACTCTCTATTCCTGATATGGTCATCTGACCCGTGGTATGGAGATATACTGAACTATCTCCAAACCCAAACTTTCCAACCTGATACCTCTCACTCGCAACAACGAAATATCTGATACCAAGCCAAAGCTTATCTAATCATTGGAGAAAATCTTTACCATTGTGGTATCGATATGATTTTACGAAGGTGCCTCACTCATGAGGAAGCTGAGAAAGTTTTGAATGATTTCCATTTAGGTGCTTGTGGTCGACACTTATCTAGTTATCCTACCATGCAGGGAATTCTCCATGCTGGTTATTTTGGCCTTCCATATTCAAAGATTTCATTATTGCCACCAGAAGTTGTCATGCATGCCAGATCTATGATCGTAAAGCTAGATTACCACCTGCACCATTGCATCCTGTCATCGTTGTTGGACCATTCACCAAATGGGGCATTGACTTCATGAAATGTAACCCCACATCAGCTGGGGGGGATGGGTATATTATAGTTGTCGTTGACTATTTCACAAAATGGGCTGAGGCAATGCCAACATTAAACAACAGTGACGAGACGGCTACACTTTTCTTTTTCAATGACGTGGTTGCCCGGTATGGTGTACCACAGGCTATAGTTACAGATCATGGATCACATTTTCGTAATGATATGATGAGTGAGTTAATTGCTAAGTTAGGACTTTCACATGATAGTTCTAGTCCTTATTATCTGCAAGTGAATGGACATGTTGAGGCCATCGACAAAGTCCTAAAGTGAATTCTTCAAAGAATGATAGGGGTTCATAAACGAATCTGGCATCTAATCTTCTACTTTTCCTTGTGGTCATATCGAACCTTGGTTAGGAATGCAATTGGATTCACACCCTTTCAATTGGTGTATGGTATGGAGGCAACCTTGCCGATACAATGTCAAATTTCATCTCAAACTCACTTTTGACCTATTACCCGACACTTATGATGAAGAAGCATGTTTCTTAGAAATCATCCATCTGGATGAGACCTGTCGTGAAGCCACATTGGCTAACGAAGCGCATAAGGAATGAATCAAGGCACAATACAACAGAAATATCAAGCCTCGCATTTTCTAGGAAGGAGACCTGGTCTTGCTATATGATCAGGAGGCTGATAAAGTTGGAGCAGGAACATTTGAACCACTATGGATGGGTCCTTATATTGTCAAGCTTGTTTTGGCGAAAGGTGCCTACAAGTTGGTGGATTATGATGGAATTCCATTATCACAGCCCCGAAATGGGTTGTACCTAAAACGTTACTATGCTTAATTGAGTGTAGTAAAATCACTATATATATGATTTAATTGCATGTGTGTTTCAATGTGTCTTTTAAAGTTTTTATGTGGTTAAGTAATCCGCTTTGCATTTGTTTCATATGTCGAAACCTTTGGAACCATTTGTTGGTTACACCGATGGTTCTAGTCGCAGTACTCAGAACCTATCTTCTGCAGCATGGGCCATTTTTGCTCCAAGTGGCAAGTTAGTGAGTTTTCAAGGGATGTGTATTGGTCGTTCGACAAACAATATTTCTGAGTATAGTGCATTGATCGAACTTCTCTCTGGTTCCACTTCACTTGGAATTCATCGAATCATTATTATGATGGACTCACAACTTGTCGTACTGCAAATAACAAACGTTTATACTGTCCGAAACCCAACAATTCTTCATATGTTCCTTAGAGTTCGTATTTTGGAAGGATATTTTGAATATATTCAATATCAACATATTTCCAGAAACTTTAACACATTAACTGATTCATTAGAAAACTATGTGTTAAACAGACATTTTCGACACATGTAAAAGTAAATTTTCAATTCACATCATTAGTTGAATAGGATTGCACATAACCATATATATAAAAACTCTAAAAGTAAAATAGATAAATGTTTTAAAAGTTTCTACAAAATTTGTGTCCAAGACACATTTGGTCATCTAACCTGAAAACTCAAAATGCATGCAAAAAACATCCTAAGTAGACCTAATGATGCTCATGATGACAGGTCACAGCCTGAGCTATCATGGGCAAGAGCTGCATCCAATAGCCAAGAACAACAATAGTATGGCGTTGTAGCCTCATAGGTAACTCGTCAATCTAGAAATCTAGAATACCGAGGGTTAATCCCTCTACATGATCCTTCAACTCTGCCAGTGTCTCGGCCAAATCAAAATCCTGGAGAACTGCTCTCCCAACATTTCTCCGCACTGGTCCACCTGCCTCCTATTGGTGTCTCACAGGTTGAACGGTACCAACATTTGCATGCATGAGAATGATTTTAGTTTAGTCTTGGAAACATAAAAACACAAAAAACATGTAGAAACTTAAAAATCAATTGGTCAAAAAACAATTTACCTATAGCACCCCATTGAGCACCCACTGGTAGACTCAACTCCAGATCTCCATGAAAATCCATCCCTGCATATGGATGCTCCTCAATGACAATGTGTTGTCAATCTATCCAACTGAAGAATGCAGTAGAAAATGTAATCGATGATTGACCAACATGTCTAGCCATCAATTCGACCTACCTCTGCATCCATGGATCTCTAGGACCAACTACACCTAGTGTTACATGCTAGGGTTGCATCAATGGAATTCTCTCTAAGGTAAAAGCGATTAAGAGAGATCCATAGCTAAATTTCTTGGTCTTACCACCGTTTACCTTTGTTAGTTGTTCTTTCAGTGAAGAAAGTATTGCCTCACACCAGTTGAATAAAGTTGGCTCAAGAAACTCAAGTGCATACTGCATGTATGATTTGTTCGCCAGTTGAAGTGTCACACTGCCTACCAACTTTGTGATGGTGAAAAGGATTGCTCTCAAGGGAAAATCATGAATATCTTTGATGATTATCTTTCCTTCCTTGCTAGGCTATGTACCTAGCTGACAGAATTGTCAGACACAGTCCCTCACTGATTCCCCTCCATGGGAGGAACCTGAAAGAGATATGGGGGCACCATGTGTCGACAGCCCTGTAAGAAAGAAAACATCATCGATGGTAATAGGGACCACTTTTCCCCTTATGTGAAAATCCTGATCTATTGGATCCCAAGCATGAACTAGGAATTGCAATAGTTCTGATTGTTGCCTCATTCCGAACAACCTGAAGTATTTGAGCAACCCATAGTTTTTTAGGGCCTCAACTGTACCCGGATTATTTAGGGCAACCATGTCTTGTTCTTCATGTTATCTTTCTCACCAAGTAATAGACATTCTAATACGATGAAAGACTGAAATCAAACCATAAGCTTAGTTAGGATCCTTTTCATGCAAAAACTAAAGAAATTTTGGGCCAAATTGGTGAAGCAAGTTTGTAAAACTCACAAAGGGCAGCCTAGGCAAGGAGACAGTGCGTTGTAGTGCAACAAACCTTCTATATGGGTGCTCCCCAGCGTTGATCCCAGGGAAAAATATTCAAACTCCAGGCGCCCTAAAAACCCTAAAAACTGGCATCAAACATTAAAAGAATGACATAAAAAGAAAGAGGAGGGGTAGATCTCTTACCTTGTCTAGATGGCATGAGAAATGATCTATATAATCTCTCACAATCAGCTGTTGAAGATCGAGGTAAAAAAAAGGATCAGAGCACAAACTGAATGGTAAATATCAAATGGTGAAAGTAACATGGTAAATTCTTGTTTTCATGTTTATTTCGTGAGCATTAAATGAGTACAATTTAGTATTTACCTATTTTTACTAATGAAATAGGTATGTTTAATCTGTTTAGTGTTGCTTTGGACAGATTTACAGCTGACTTACAGAATTTGACATGCATGATCGTAAATTGTACTTTGACCACAAAGCATACTTTTATCTCTTTTTCAAGCTTTGTTAAACATCGAAAAAGGAACCCCCTTGGAGTCCTCTTTAAGCTCTTTTCAGACTCTCGAAATATGAAAAGTTTTCTGAGTGCTTGTCCTTTTCATCTCGTTAACAGATTGGAAATGACATCTACTCAATATAAGTTTAACCCTTTTCTGGACTGAGATATATTATTTATGAAAAAGGAACACATTGATCGAACATGATCAATAGGTTCTCCCTTGTATTGTTTTATGATTTTTCGGACTTGAGAGACAAATATACGAAAAAGAACTTGTGGAATTTTCTTTTTGTCCCTTTTCAAACTCTCTAAACATGAAAATGATTGAGTTATCATTGTCGTTAGACTCGTTAAAACATCAAATAGCGACAAACTTGTCCATCATGACAAGTCCGAGTTTCACCTTCGCTAGACTCGTTAAAACATCACATAGTGATGGATTCACTTGAAGGGTGGAATTATACAATAAGAATATGCTATCCTCCTTAAGCTTGATAAAAATAAAGAGTTACTGGTCAACAATGACTGGGAAAATGGGAAAAGTGGCAAACCACTTTATGGCAGCAGGTCACTCTTGAACATGACACTTTCACTTCGTCACTGTGACTTTTTGGGTTGGGTAATCTACTTGATGGTCATCATACCTTGGTCTATCATACCATCCATTACTTTTTTTTTGGGCCAATGTTGCCAATCCATTCAGTTTCACTGATATGTTCAAGAGAAGTCACTCTATTAAAATTCATCCTTTGCAATACTCATAAACTTTCATTTTCATGACCACCATTCCAAAACCTTGTGTCATCAGTGACATTCCATCTCCAAAAATCATTACGCTCATTTTGTGTCGCTGATGTGGGGTACATCAAGGCCCTCCTGCGATGAGTCACTTCTTGTCGACATCAACACATTATCCAAGAAGTTGACTTAGAAACACCCTTCTAGTACCTTGGCTTGCATAAATCAATGGCATGTTTCTCGCTTCCAGCGATAGGTTGACATCACTGCCCTGGTGTTCGACATAAAAACATCTATTCACACCATGTAGAATGTACTATAGTATCTTGAGGAACATTATCATTATCGGTGATTTCTCTCGTGTCTGTTAGCAACTTACATCATTGGCTAGTAATCAGATGGTGTCTTCCCATGTTCAACTTCAGATCATATATTCGCATGGTTAGACTCATACTTGAGCGAATGATTGAACGAGATAGACCCCGGATTTAGTTTCATCCATTCGAGCTGCGATTTCAGGAAATGTACCAAATCATCCATACAATGGCTTTTACATTGATGGTCATCCTATCATGGGTCTATATTTGTAGATGACTATCTATGTACTTGTAAAGAAAGTTTATATGCTAAGCATGGGTATGCCTTCCCTCAATGATTCATGAGAAAAAATAAAAATATCATGATATTATGTATTGTAATCGATGCAGGTCACCATCCACTTTGGAACCTCCTCATCACATTGTAAAGCATATCACTCAACATTAATATTTTTGACTTCATGCTTTAGGGGGCAACTGTTACAGATCCATTTGGGCACATCACTCCCATCATCTAGATCAATACTATTGGGGCTCATCAAACCCTAATTCAATTCCTACATGCCCTAGACAAGTCAAAACTTTGAATGACTCCTTCCCTGAGAGTTTCTTGGCCTAAATCCCTCCAGAATTGCCTCCTTAAGGGACCAACGCAGCCTTGGACAGGGGTAAGTGCACTTCAGTGCAAGTAGGCCCATGTTAGGGTGCTTTCCATAGCACTTAGGCCCACTTTTACTTGCATTGGGCGAGATTGAGTGAAATTCACATAGGGTTCTAGGAATATTCTTATCTTCAGGAGCCATATAGAAGATTTCCACACTTATCATCTCCTATGAGCTCGAAAATGGATGAGGAATGAGTTAAGTAACCTCCTATCCTCTCATCCCTTCCTCCATGGAAACTAACTCTAAGTTTGGAAGGCCATTCAATACCCTCATTTATGACCAAACCACCATCATTTGCTTATAAATTGAGCACTCATCTAAGTGATCAGGGGCTGGACTTTGAGAATTTGTAAGGCGATATTGTTGGTGTGAGTTTTGAGATTGTAAGAAAGTATTTTTATGCTACCAAAGAGTTGTGTTTTTGATGTGGTGTCGGTCGGAACCCAAGCTAGAAGAGCGACAATGGATCGGACTTCATGGTTATAATTATTCCTTCTACTTAATAAAGTTGTTTACACCTTTTCCCATATTCTTGTCTTTATGTGTGATAATTATATGTGTAAATGCTTTCGATTCCATTTGTTTATAGTAGATATATCTCTTTCTTTGATTGATTTTTGTCCTTTGTTTATGATTGCAAGTACTTGTCAAGCGAGTTAAGTTCGAGAAGGAGCGACGGGAGCAAAACAAAGGAGACAAAGGGAAAGCGAAAGATAAAAAGTAGGTCCCTTGTCTTATTTATGTTTTATAGAAAAAGGTTAAGCTCTTTAAATATGTTGTTCAAGGTGTAGCTACCCACCTAGGGAAATTGTGTTTATCCATAGATTCCAAATTCAACATAACAGGAAGAAACACTTTTGAAAGGTTCAGAATTTTGGGAAAGAGCTCTCTCTTACAGGACCTTTCCTATTTTCCTAAAGGCCTATTTGAAGCTTCTTGTATATTGGTATTCTTCAAGAGGTTAATACAATGTTCCAGGTGATTCCAACTTTTCATATTTGCAGCGTTTTCCTCTCTATATGTATTATCATATGTGTTAAATGTTCTTCTCAGATTACATGTAAAGTAGCAGCTAGATGTATTACCTTCAGATACAGATTCATTTAAGTCAAAATATTGATGGATAATGGCTGCATTGTTGTAGGAATTGGATCTTTAAACATTGTTCCATGTATCTCAACATTTCATAGATATTCCCCTCACTCGTTTCTCTCTGAGTCTTGATATATAGAATTGTTAGAACTTAAGCTCTATATAAGGGACTCCTCTTCTACTATCTTCTTGCATTACCTCTATTTCAGAAATTAAATCATTGCACATTCCTAATCTGATTTGGCAAGCTGAAGTTGAAGATTATTTCCTGAATACTCTTGTGTACAAACTTCTTTATATCTGGTATCTTTATGAATGATTCTGAATCAAACTCATTCGTACTTTTGTGAAAAACCAAAGTGCTGAAAGTATTTACTATAAATCTGTCATGCACTCTTTAAGATGTCCTAGGCACTGGTCTCCCCCATCAATCTGAAGTTGTCTCTAGCAAACTTTCATATCTCCCGAAGCACTTGTGCTACAAGTGTTAGAAAAATTGACAACATCTTTTTGGCATCGTTGTCAAAGAATGGATTAGAGAAAATTTCCCACGGGTACGACAAATATTTACATTCCCTCTATTAGGTGAGAAAGGGAAGTGTGGGTTAAATATCTCTCACCTTGGCAATTCCATTGTCTGAATTCATTTATAAAAGCCTTGGTGACTCCACTGTCTGTATTTTTATTTGATCATTTTGGCTTATAATAGGCCCCATACATGCTCAGATACCTCTAAGAAAAAGGCACCATCCGTATCTGACCTAGAAAGAATAATATTCAGAAGGATTTGGAAAGAAAAGACTCCAAACATTGATGCTATTGTCTCTTCATTTCCCAAAACCTCCTCATCCAATTCACAAAAGGCCATAATTCGTTGTTCTGAATATCCTCCTAGAGTCCTAGTATATCCTTCAGAAAGTGGTCATCCACTCTGTATTGTGTCTGTTGGCTTATTGGGGCTTGACCTAGGTTAGGGAATGTTTTAGCCAAAAAAATCTCGCACTACCAGCCCTTTCAGCAACAGTCCGCGGAGCGCGGACTGAAGTCTCACCCGAGGTAGTATGGGAGGGTGCTGGAACCAGGTTTCCACACCCTAGGGATGTCTTGATGAGGACTTGGAAGGTTCGTGAACCGACCTGTGCACTCGCGCTACTCTACGTAGATGTCCATCTTTGCATAGATCCGCAATGGGGTGCTTCTCGGATTCTTATTATTAATGCATTTATTATAGATCTGATCTAATTCTTAAGGTATTAATCAAGCATTCAACAATAATAAATAGTGCGTGCAACCATAGATATGCATAAACTCAAAACATAAGAAAAAAAAGATAGATCTGCGACCGAATGCACAATATTTCAAAAGCACTTATCTTATATTAATCTTCAGTTCAGTACACTCCAATTCCACCCTATGCACTCAGCTGTAGGGGTCCACGCACACAACTGTGAACTCTAACATGCCTCTAGGCACATAGCTGCAGAGCCTACTCTAACTACTATCACCCACGACTCTGACTTAGAGACTTAGAGCGAACTCACAAACCCATATACTTCTGATCTTCACAAGCATTACCAAAAAACCTATCTTCTATCCTTAGAGCCATGCTCTATTTATACATTCCCATGGTCCATGGACCATGGACAGGCTGACTCGCTTTCTATTATCTTACATTATTCTTGGGCAGACAACCCTTTGAATTGATTCATTACAATTTGTGCTTCACACAGTTTGCGGAACCTTTACCATAATTTTACCCAAAGTTGTGGGCTTTAAGCCCCAAAACCATTATGTGGGGGATCCAGTGCCCAATAGGCCCCCAACACAATCATCGTGACTCGTCCCGAGTCACTTGGATGGTGAAGCAATCTTTGCGTGGAGGTCATCCAACAACTTTTGTGCTTCACTTACGCTTGCAAAAAATTCTTTTGCCATCTGTTGTACCCATTGTACGCGAGCCACTGATGCATTGGTATTAGTTTAAGTTGCTTATTCGGGTTCATATACTGCCTACATGCGTGCTAACTTTCCCTCGATGTTGGCGGAGACCGCGAATGCCTCATCAAGCCAAGGCGGGATGCATTATTCCCCTTGACATTATCATAGGCCTATTGCAACTCCTATGCTTCTGTCTCCAACTGCTGTAAGGTTGGGTCTTCTGGTAGTGAAGTGAGCGTGATAAGTGATTGATCCAACAAGCCGGTGCACTCCTGCATGGCACGTGATATTGCTTCCCACCTAGATTGAATGGTGCCTTTCCACTACTCTTTGACCTCTGGTGGTGTAGAGGGCTACGATTTCAGTTTTATTTCTATGATTTGCAAGTTGAGGTCCAACTGGATCCTTGCTACTTCTTCCTTCACTTCGTGGTACCCACTGGCCAACTTGTGGATCTATATGCCTATAGGTAAATCTACCACAATCTTGAGGTTAGGGGCATGACAACACGCTTCCTCCATAATTTGCTCCAATTGCCGATTTTGTGCTACTGCTTCATCATGTTGGAGGCTCAACTGCTCGAAGTTAATTCGTTGCTCGCTGAGTATCTGTACTGCGCATCCTTCCCTAGTGCGAAGCTCTGTCATTGCACCATCTTGTATATGGTATAAGATTTCTCGTGGGAGGGTAGCCAAATTTAATCCAAGTCTCGTAAGCTAGCCTATCACAGCTCTGTCTACCACGTTGTCTATTGTCAATTCTCTTACCGAGACTGCGATAGTATTAGCCATTTTGGCCTACAGTAGCTACTCAATTGCTGACATTCCTGTAGCTCCATGGGTAGCGACTACTCCTGGTTGTGGGGCTTGTGCTTCAAGTTCCTGCAGTTGTGTCCTGAGCACCCCCAACACAGTTTGCTACTCTTTCATGGCCTCGTCGAGCGCCTCCCTGGTGACTTCGTGAACTGTATCCCCGATGTCACATAGGTCACCCTCAGTCAATGCGATAAGTTCCCTATCCAACTTGGACGCCTTGGCCTTCTTCCATGACCTTGACTATTCTGTCGCGTGCAGTCATTTTAAGGGCGAATAGGTGGGGGTTGGCGTAGCACCTTCTGTCACCATATCCACTTCTGGCTCTATGGTCGCATTCGGGCCGCTTTCGTCCTTTGTTGTAGCAGCCCTGCCTGTTATCACCTTGTTTGTGGAAACCTGTGCTGCCTCCCGGGATGCCCGTACTTCCTTAGCAAGTTGTTTGTTCCGCTTCTACTGTGCTAAGAACATGGCCGCATTCTTCTATTTTTGGATTGCAGTCTCATCGCACCCTACTGCATCTAGTTCATGCCACTCTGGTGGCTTGGTATCAAGTGTTGGGTATACGACCAAAGTCCCACATTGACTAGAAGTGGGGAGGATCATGGGTATATAAGGATGGACAAATATCTCCATTGGTATGAGGCCTTTTGGGGGTAAAGCCCAAAAGCAAATCCGTGAGGGCTTAGGCCCAAAGTGTCCAGAGTCCTTACATCAAGCACCATGAAAACAGCGTCATCAACTGCAATGAAGGGAAGTGTGGTCCATGTCTGCTCCAGATCCTTGCGCATCCGAATATATACATGGTGCATATCTACCTCAAAATCAGCCACGTTCTTCACACTATCATATACCTTGGCAGATAGATGGGGTTGTTGGTTGATCCACTGTCATATGCTTGTGTCCATCAGTATCTAGAAAATATTGACTTCTCAGATTCTTGTGGCATCCTTCGTTGCCCATAGTGACACATATTTTGCGGCCTCTAGCCGATCCCGGTCCAGGGAAGGGAACTGACTATCTTCGAGTAATTCACATGTAACCAATAGGATGGATAAGAGCAACCATGCATAATGGAAGGTCTTACCCTGCTCCTGGGCCTCCCTGCAGTTGGCTAGGAATTCGTTGCAGAGGAACTGCGCCCAATTGAACCATTCCCCTTCTGTGCATTTCTCAGCTAACATGACGACCATTGCTGGGACCTCACTACCTCAACATTTTCTCATCACCTTTCCTATGAGAAACTAGGTGGCAATGCAAACCCCTTTGTCTTGAATACTAGTAATAGAATACCCTCTCTGCTTTTTCTCCAACTTGTATTTCTTTTTCATGGCTTCCGCAATCGTCAAGTTACCACTCAAGCCAACTATTTCTGTAAGGTCCCTTCCTTCATAGGGAAGCCAAGAGATCCTATGGATGAGCTCCACCATGATGGGGATGGGTTTTTCTAGCCATAAGTACCCATCATGCACCAGGCAGAGCAGTTGCCCAAGGACCAATATTATAATGGGGGTCCGATGAAAATGTGGAATTGACAGGAGGTGGTGTAGCCCGACCTCCTCCACCTTTCACAACCATTTCTGTGGTTGTAGTATCATAACGACCCCCTCCATGCTTTGTTCCATCAGTTTGCTAGTTTCCAAATGGGGAAACTTCTCAGTATCCATAAGGTCCTAGCCTTCAAATTTCATAGTGGGGATGCGGCCAGTCACCATTCCTTCAAATAGAACCCCTTTGGGGAGGGATTGGGTTATAAGTGTGCTTTTAATGGCATCCAAATCTTTAGGTACCTTGACCCTCCCTTTCCTTGGACGGACATACTTAGGTCGTTTTGCTAGAGGCCGTACTGGCTAGATATCTTCTTCCATCTCTTCTTCTGTTTCTATTTATTCGACAAAGGTCATAGAGTCCTCTTCCTCATCATCGCTATTGATAGTAACAATTTTTCCCTTTTCTTCCATCGACAATTCGCTGAATCGTGGATTCCGCGGAGACATCCGGACTGGTCTTGCTGCCTGTGGGTCCTTCTTGGTCTACAGTGTCCAGGGTGATTTAGGGATCTCGGCTGTACTCCCTCCCTACAACGTAGGGTTCTGTGTAACATCCTTGGTTATGGACATCATCCTAATTAGGGACTCTTGCATATCCTTTGGCAATGCTTGATACCATAGAATTTCTCTCAGTAGTGCCTCATTCATCATGCTCCTCTCTGCTGGATAGCGGGATGATTTACTATGCAAAGTGCCAAGGGTTGTTTGGTGACAGGCCATCTATCCTTTATATGCTTCTTTGAATTTAAATTCGACCATTCCCCCCTTTCGAGGTTCATTAATACGATTTTGGTGGTAGATCCATTCAATCACATGTCTTAATTTCTTGCCCCCTGTTCCTCAGTGTCTTAAGTGGGGCATCTCGTCATGAATAGTATCTGCAATGGTCACCTTCCATCCTCCCCACACGGTAGCGTAGTCCTTTGTACTTGGACGCGTTCTGTGCTTCATACTGGTTTTTCTCACTACGTCCGAGCCGCACAATCCCCTTATAGACTTCTTTATAGTCCCACACCCTCTTCCAATAGCATGGAGCGCTAATACTGGGTCCCTTACAGATAGTTAGGTGGTCGCACCCTTGGTACGAAACTTCAATTTTCCTGCTAGCCCAGGTTGCGGGCACCTTTCGAGTACCTTTGTATACGGTAGCCCATCGCATTTTGCTGTATATAGTACATGCCCCCATTGGTGTGGTCGTAGCTCGTTCTAGTACTGTAGTAGGACCAGCCAAGTCTGGTCCTCTTATTCTCAAATTCGCACGGCCCGCTTGCACGACTCCGATTTTTAGTTTACAGATTTCTTCGTCCAAAATCACACTTTTCCTCCTCAACCGTACCCATTCTTCATTGAGCTCATGAAGTCTCAAGTTGTTGTGCCGAATGGCTTCCTGAAACCGCCAAATTCCTTTGCCCAGGTCCTCACATTTAGTCTGAATGGCAAGGGCAGTGGTTGGGGACATTCTCTCCACCTTCCTAATTCCATCGTGCCTGATCATGGATAGGGCCATCTTCGCACACCTCATTTTGTTTATGGTCCTATAGGCCCATTGAACCCTTGGTACGTGCAGATTTAGTTAGGGTGGTGGTTGCACAACATACGTTTGCCTTCCTCATCATAGGTGGGTGCCAAAACTGCTTCATCCTGGCTGCCGAGGCCATGTTTGTCGCGGAGGGCCTCCAACCCGTACACGCATCCGCCTTCTACATTCACACCCATTCCACCTAATCTTCCTAGGTGTACGCCACCCTGGTGTAGTTGTCGCATGCAACGCTCCTTTCGATGCACCGTGCCGCTTCTGCTCTACGATTGAAGTTCCACAGTGGTTGACGAAGTCCTCCCCATTTGTTGCGCCATCATCCGCTAGTAGTTTCCTTACCTTGGTTGTCATGCATCACAGTGATCTAATCATCATATTATAGTTTAGCATTGTTACTTCATGCAATTGGTTCTGCCATCGTTCTATCTCCTCATCTGAATCCAACATGCAGGAACTATCACGCTCCCATGAGATTCTCCCATCTGCTATTGGATTCACTCGGTCCTGGTCTTGCGCCATTATCTGATAGATGCAGTCTAGTTCATCGTCATTGTCCTCGTCGCGCACAGGTTTAGTGTAGCGCGCTCCTTTGGCTGGGTCCAGCAGAACTATTACACGGAGCGAATTTTTCTCGAATATCATCTTCCGTATTTTTAAGTTGATGGCCCTATTCATTTCTGTGGCCCAATCTATTTCTAGCAATGCAGGGTACAGATTATTGTCATCAACAATTTCTATTACCTCAAAGTTCATTTGAGTACTTACGCCTTCAATGTCTACTGTCACCCCTTGCAATCTTCCCATTGGTAAGATCTTTTGTTGGTTAGCCATCTGTAATTGAATAGGAGACCACTGTAGCGCGGGCCTGCCCATGCATTCCCACGTCTGTTTTGGAAATACATTTGTATCTGACCCTAAATCCAAGACGACCTGATCCATCTGATACTCACCAATTTGTGCTGTCATTCGCATTTCTCGCCCAGTGTGCAAAGCATGTGTTGCAAGTTTTCAGACCACGCGTGGCTCTCTTGACCCTGCACACCTAGTGATCAGCTCTTGTAGTAGCTTAACTACCTTATTGTCACGTAGCAGCTTCATACATGTCTCTAAAAAGGTAGTAAGCATAGAAGTATCCATTCCTAGCTCACGTTTATCCTTACAACCTGAAGGAGAGGCCTCCATGAAGCTCTTCTTAGCTTCCTTAGATGTTCCCTTCACGTGTTCCATCTCAAAATCAGGTTCCTTTGTAGGAGCATCACGAACCTTCATATCTTCTCCAGGTTGTTTCCTTGTAGCTTCCTCTGTAGTTGTGCCACTTCTAAGTACCATGTTTACGCTAGGGTCCTCTTCGCATGGTTCAGACCTCATCATTTGGATACTTTGAGTTGGAGTAGGCTGTAGTACCCCTTTCTCGTGAATTTGGGCAATTAGCGTTGGACAATCTACCATTTCACGGTCAAACTGCTCACAATATGGACAAGATATTCTCATCATTTTGGTACAATCGCGAGTGTAGTGCCCTAGCCCTCTGCAATTATAAAAAATTAGTTGTTCGTGCCCTCATCCAGGTCCCATTCCTCCTCTCCCTCGTCTACTTCCTTGGAATCCACTGCGTGGCCCCACGGATGGATCGAAACCTCGCATTTCAGTCTGCATGCGATAGACTAGGGTCCTATCCATCATTAGCTCATAGCTTCGACACATTCACTCGTTGTGACCCATTGATCTACAGAAGTTGCAATACAGTTGTTGCGAAGTCTAGGTATATTTCTGCAATAGGTGATAGTTATTCGTTGTGTGCTTTCCTCCTACTTGACAAATCACGCACTAGAGTGCGGGCACCACACTTGGCCCTGCTTGTACCTCTAGTCTCAATGGCATCAGTCCCCCTCCCTCCAAATGGCATCGGTCCCCCTCCCTCCAAATAGTTCGCGAATACAGGGCAGTGATCCTTGTCATGACCCTGGCCTTTACATTTGATACACCACACTTCCTCACATGCCTCTGGTTAGGGCACCCTATCTTGCTTCAGGCTTTGCATCTCCAAGCATAGGTTTTGTAGTTGTGCATGGATTTTCTAAACTCCCAACCCAGGATCTTGTATTGGATTTTCATGCAACCTCATCATCATCTCTAATGCTTCAGCCTAGGTTGAGATCTTTTGCTGTGACAGCACCGTCCTCAAATGTGGTGTCAAAGATGCCACAAACCACGTGTGGTGCTATGAATCCGTCAACATCATGTTAGCCTCGCGAATCATACTCTTCAATCTTTGATCCAGATCCCAAAGGGTTTCACCCGACAGCATCACGATCTCCTTGAACCCGATGATTGCCTTCATCTCTGATTTCGGTCATCTAAATTCTTTGTTCAATGCATCCTACATCTCTTCTATTCTAGCATTTGGATGATCGCTAGAGTGCTTTATGTACCACATCAATGTGGGATCCTACAACACACATAACAAAGTAGCCTTTTTGATGTTAGCATCCATAACGCCTTGGACTTCCTATATTGCCTTTACCACGAACCAAAATTGATCTGGTTCCTCATTTCCTATGCCTCTGAATATGGGCAGCTTGATCACACTCACCATTCCAACCCTTTGCAGTGGCAAAGGTGGGGTAGATGAAGATGGGGTTGATGTAGGTGAAGTGGGTGATGGCATGGATGGTGGTGGTAACAGTGGAATGCACTGCTTTATCAACCGGATTGCGCTTCTCAAAGAGAACCCAGCAAGCTCCTCCTTTCTTCCTCGCGACAGTGAAATTAGGGGATTGTTCTCTATTCCTTCGATCCCTTGGTAGCCCCTTCTACTCCGCGTTATCCCAAACATCAATGGTGTCACATAACCCTTTTTCACATAACAACATTTTAATCCAGGTATTCGACAATTTGATGTACTTACCCCGCTGTCCCTTGCGAAAACGTCTTTCTGCTTTGCTATAACTCACAATTGTGTCTATTGTGGATTCAGTGATAAACCCTCCTATTATCCAATCCAGCCAATGATCTACCGCCCGTGCGATTTTATCTTCAGAGGCCTCTAGCCTGCGCACCAACTTTGGAGTCCACACTATTGGGTGATCAAGCTTACACCTTCCCAGACTATCAGCTAGCCTCATGATCCACTCATACAGTTCTAATGAGAAGGTTGTGAAGAAGATCTCGTGGATCTCCATATATATGTCACAATCCAGCCACCTCTTCTTAGATAATTGTGGGTTTTTGTTTTCCTGTATCACGAAATCATGCAGCTTCTGATCTAACCAATCTTAAATCTCTTTCTTCATAGGGTTCTAGCATTTTGACATCAAACACCCTTAGGTAGATCCCGGTCCTGGCAATGAAACCATTTCTTGGCTTATTAGGGCGTGACCGAGGTTAGGGAATGTTTTAACCAAACAAATCCTGCACTACCGGCCCTTTCGGCAACAATCTGTGGAGCGCCGACTGAAGTCTCACCCAAGGTAGTATGGGAGGGTGCTGGAACCAGGTTTCTGCACCCTAGGGATGTCTTGATGAGGACTTGGAAGATTCGCGAACCGACCTGTGCACTTGCGCTACTTTGCGTAGCTGTCCGTCTTTGTGTAGATCCACAACGAGGCGCTTCTTGGATTCTTATCATTAATGCATTTATTATAGATCTGATCTCATTATTAAGGTATTAATCAAGCATTCAATAGTAATAAATAGTGCGCGCAACCATAGATATGCATAAACTCACAACATAAGCAAAAAAATATATATATATGCAACTGAATGCACAATATTTCAAAAGCACTTATCTTATATTAATGTTCGGTTCAGTACACTCCACTTCCACCCTGTGCACTCAGCTGCAGGGTTCCATGCACATAGCTGCAAACTCTACCAGGCCTCTGTGCACATAGCTGCAAAGCCTACTCTAACTACTATCACCTACAACATGGACTTACAGACTCAGAGCAAACTCACAAACCCATATACTTCCGATCTTCACAAGCATTACCAAAAAACCTAACTTCTATCCTTAGAGCCCTACTCTATTTATACATTCCCATGGTCTGTGGACCATGGACAAGCCGACTTGCTTTCTATTATCTTACGTTATTCTCGGGCGGACAACCCGTTGACTTGATTCATTACAATTCACGCTTCGTGCACTTCGCAGAACCTTTACCATACTTTTACCCAAAATTGTGGGCTTTAAGCCCCAAAACCGTTACGTGGGGGATCTGCTGCCTAACATCATCCCTAGAGTTCAAAGAATATTTTGAGGAGATAAAAGATAAACCCCAAAGAAGCCTTACCCACAATGTGAATAATTTATCATTCCACTATTAGTCAACTGTCTTACCATTGGTAATACCTCAAATTCCTCCAGTAATTCAAGCATCACCACCTCTAATCCAAATGGTTGTCCCGAGCTTCTTGTTAAACAAATATTCTCCCTTCAACCTACCTCAACCTTTAAATTCTAGGCCACAAGACTATCTCAAGCTTCTACCCAGGTATAATCAAGAAGCTGATGTAAAATCTCAGAGAGATACAAATTTTCGATTCCTTTGAAGAAAATCATAATTTCAAGCACCATGATGTAGTGTTGAGGCTCTTCGTCCAATCTTTGGATGAAGAAGTCATGAAATGGTTCAAATCCTTGCTGAATGATTCTATGACCACTTGGGAGGAAATGAAGACTTCCTCTTTGCAGAAGTGGGGACAGAAGAGAGACCATGGATACATTCTCACTAAGTTTAATGATATCAAGAAGAAATATGGTGAGGATATCTCATATTTTATTAAAATATTTAATAAATTGTACAACAATATTCCTGCTGAGATCAAACCTCCACAAGCCACTCCCTGAGTAGCCTTTGTTGGGGCCTTTTATTTAGAATTTGGCTCCACACTCAGAGAGAGTCCTCCGATCAGAATAACTATAAGCTTGAAGTCGTTAAAGATGGTAAATCACCTCCCCCTACTAGACTCATCCATGAAAAATAAAAGGAGCATGTAGAAATTAGCACTGTAGAGAAAGGTCCTACCATATTTAACCTTCAAAAAGAGCTTGAAAAAGTCAAGATCCCAGTCCCATTGTATGAGCTCTTGAAACAACCCACCTACAAGGCTGAAATTTCTTAGTTTCTGTTTCCTTCCACTTCAATCAACCACTTGACAGTTTAAACCTACAAGAAGAGAGGCCAGTGGTAGTCTTTGGACCTCACGTTGAGGAACAAGATCCATCCACTCCACCTTTTTATGTAACTCTGGTAGTACATGACCTCCTACTTCATAATTGCATGTTGGATTCAGGATATTCTCATAATTTGATGCCACTATCAGTGATGGAGAAAATGGGTCTAGAGATAACCAGACCATATAAAGATCTCCTTTATTTTGACTCTAAGAGGGTCAAGTGCTTGCGGATGATCAAGGACCTGGTGGTGAATTTGGTCCAGATCCCAACGAAAATTGTTGTGATGGACATTTTAGTTGCGGGCATTCCTGCGAGGTTTGGTATGCTTTTGTCTAGGTCTTAGGGATCAAGGATCAGAAGGTCCATCAAGATGGATCTTACTTATAATACCATTCCTATATTTGGTGGAGAGGAAAGGAAATTGTATAGAGAATCCAGATTTGTTAAAACAGTCACAAGCGCTGATTGTTCAAACAATGCTCCTATGTATGGGACAGAAAGGGACATATCCCGCTTCATGCTAGAAGAAGATGACTTTATTCTAGAAGAAACACAGGTAAAACCTGCATTCAAATCAAACCAATGATACTGTAGATAATGGGTTGGTGGTAATCAGACCCACCCAGCCACCTCGTAGGCCTGCTCCACGGATGACCCAACCCAAAATTACACAAACCACCAACCATACACCAACCATTTATCATTTAATATTAACTGCCACACTATAGTTAAATACGCATATTAAAAAAAATCAATAATGCACCATCTTTGGGGGGAGGCCCACAGATTTGATCCTAAGACCTCTGACCCTCCAGATAGTAACTTGATCAATGGGCCAATGACCCAGTTATTGTTTATTCCTTCCAACAATAATTATATAAAAACCAAAGTTTTCATTTGAAGGAGGTAGAAAAGGTGGAGAGGAGCACCGAATGGAGGAGAGCGGCCAACAAAATCATGCATGAAGGCTGAGGTGGAACCTTACCTAGGAGAGGGTGTGGAACCCTGACACAGGAGGATGAAGATTCCTGAAAGATTCCTTGGGAGGTAGAATTTCACTTTATCACAATGATGTCAAGTTTATAGTCAATTTTTATGAAATTTCATAGGGAACGCGATGGTGAAATCAGATTCACCATCTGAGAAACAAATTTTCAAGCACCCCGCAACACGGAATCTTTGAAGAATATCGAGGAATCTAAAAGATTCCCTTGGAGGCTGAAATTCGCCATAGTCAGAATGCAACCAACTTTATAATCAAAAGTCTCAAAATTCCACAAGGATCGCAATGGTGAGATCATATTTTCCATTTGAGGAGTATATCTCCAGTCAACCCATGGAGAAAAATCTTTGGAGAATCATGGGGAATCTAAAAGATTCCCGAAGGCTTAGATTTTGACAACGCAAGAATTTGAGGAATGGAGAGTCGGTTTTACACTACTCTACGCCAGAAATTCAGTGGTGCAGTCAGTTTCACTAGCTAATACTTTCATTTTTTAGCCATCTTCAGAAGTGAATGTACATGAAGCAATGATGTTCTGTTTCCTTTCATTATTGCTGAGATGATGTATTATTCTTAAGATCCCTATTTAATACTATGTCAAGGGATTGTTATTGCCACATTATGTGAGATTTCATTAGCTTTTCTTGCTATATATTTTTGTTGAGATCCCTGTGTAACTATGTTGAAGGGATACTCATTGCCACATTATGTGAGATCTTGTTAGTTTGTCATACTAAAGGAAGCCCATTTTGAGTGAGAATTCTTGTAGGGAGAGCATCTCGTGGAGAGACAAGCCACTCTTGTTGAGGGAATATGACCTTGTTATGAAAAAGAATAGCCCATGTACATCATCATCATTTCCTTCATTATATGAAGCGACCTCCACACTCTTGACACCGGGCTCAGAGACGTAACCCACACTAGGTGAACTCCATTATCAATGTGTTGTGTTATTGGTATGTTAATTGTCATTATTTTTCCTCTTGTTTAAGAATGCACATGTGGTTCTTTAGGATATTTTAAATGAAATTCTAACAACATGACAGAAGTAAAAGATCTTGGGTAATTCTAGTAGCTGAAGAAATCTAGATGAGTGACTTTGCTAATATATTGGGTTCAAATTTTGTACCATTTCTGCAACAATATGCCTTTTACAATGACTTTATTAATGAATTCTTGTCATATGATGATCAACTAATTAAGGAGAATGTAGAATAGGTTTGCATGACTATGCATCAAGTTATTTCGAGTTGATTGTGCCTAGAAATTTTGGAAATACATGTCGTTGTTTGGTTGAGAGGATCTAGGAATTTGATTCCTACCTCTACTAACTTTTCTTCTCTTCCATTTCTTGGCAGCATGATTATGAAAGTCCTGCCCAAGTCCTGCTTGTTAGCGAGCCTTAAAGAGAGCTTAAAGTGCATTCATGATTATGAAAACAAATCTCAATATTTTTTTCTATCAATAAGTAAAACATCCACCTCGGGTTCTTTAGTTGTGATTACAAAAGCATCAAAGGTTGGTTTGAAATAAGAAATGGCAATGTCAATATTGCATAACAAGAAAATATTATCATTACTTCTACCACTTTTTATGCCACTTTGTAAATGACTGGAGTGATCAATAGTCCTTATATTACATCCAAAAGAAAGCACATTTTGTTTTTTAGGCTCAACACTGATGTATTAGCCAAGTTGATCAAATATTATCATCTCCATTTCCACCTTCTTATATTCCATGTTTTTCCCCTTATTAATTTGATAGATTAAGTATCCTTTATCCATTGCATTTATGTTTAGGATTGTTTCAAATAAATAATTCATATGCAAAATAAATTTTAGCAATGCATTACTAATTTCGTTTGAATCATTCTTTCCTTCTCATAGAAATCTTCTTCTATTTTCTCCCGTTCTTAATTCTATCTTCACAGTTCTCTCATGTCCATTTTTGTTGTTTAATGTTGGCCAATGATATAGGTATTATTGTGGATGGGATCACTCTGTTATTTTTTGGTTGGAAGTCTGTGGATGTATGAATGTTCAATTCATGCATCTTGTTTGACTATTGCATGGAATGATAATCCCATGCATGTCATCAATCTACCCACCTAGTCTGTCTCTGATTGATTCAAATGGAATATAGTAGTTATTAGTTTTTCTATTCATTGACCTTCGTGTGGTCAATTTTAAGGGTTGTCTTTATCTTTTATGCTTTATCATGGTGCAGGTCCATCCTGTACTTAATAAGAATTTTTACTTTGTATAGTGGGATTCGTGTAATTGATTCATGCTTAATATGAGTTATTTCAATTGATATTGAATTATTATTGCTAGAAATTTAAGGATGGTGCTTTTGCTGCAAAATATATATCTATGAATTCACTTTAAATTATTCTCTCCTATTGTTTAAATCCACGTAAAATGTATGCAAATATTCTTGAATTTAGACCATTTTAGTATTTAAGAGTATGTATTTCAAAGGAATTTGGTTGAGGTATCTTAATTTTAAGTTGTGAACTAACTATGAGTTTTTATCTTCTAATTTCACTTTGACAGTAAAGTAAAAAGATGAATTACAAATTTGAAACAAGCCCTTGAAGGAAAACATGAATTTCGGATGTGAGAGCTGAAATATTGAAAGATCAATGCGCATTACAGAGATGGATCTCCCTGGATGCAGTCGTGAAGAATCATATCAAGGGCTTCTTACTACAAACTCTTTCTTCACATGTTCCATATGCTCAATCTAGTTCATCAAAGGTTATAGAAAATATTGTTGGAAATGAGTTACCTCAAGGCCAGTGGCCAGAGCTCATCAAGACATTGTTAGTCAACATGGGTGGCCCACAAATGGAACCACCCACGCATATTAAACATGCCACTCTAGAAATTCTTGGATATATTTGTGAGGAGGTTGTTGCATATAGTCTTGCCCAAGGTTAGGTGAATTCCATCCTTACAGTTGTTGTGTAGGGAATGAATCCATCTGAGATTAACAATAAGGCTAGGTTTGCTTCTACTCGAGCATTATATATTTCTTTGAATTCTACTCAAACAAAATTTGATAATAATATAGAGGGGGATTGTATTATGAGAGTAGTGTGTGAAGTAACCCTGTCCCCAAAAGTACAGATTCGAAAAGTCGCTTTTGAATACCTGGTGTTGGTATCTTCTGTTATCCTCTTCAATTTCCTAGGCTGAGGAGGAGATCGAAAAAGGTAACCTCAAACCACTTTTAGTTTAGTAGTTAACCCTACTAAACTAGAGAGGGATCTCTCTGAGTATTTGTCATGAATAACTTAAAAGAAATAGTTTTTAGGCTAGATATAAAAGTCTTGTTAGGGTATATGTGAATTTAGGGTTTTTAGTTTGCTAGACTAGGGATTATAATAGGTAATTAGGTCAAGGCTACAAGTATACAGTGACAAGTATAAAAAGGAGCTAGATATCAGTGTGTTATGGTGAAATTAACGTGTTTTTCATTTTAGTGTAGGTCTATGAGTTTAAGAGAACATAGTGAGCATGTGAAAGCATTAATTCATTAGTCTTGGAAGAAAAGAAACGCAAACATGATTTCCACATAAACAGAGCTTAAATCTAAGATTTTTGTCTACATAACTACAAGAAAATTCATATGAAGAATATAAAGCATGAAAATAGAGATGATTTATCCACTAGAAGCTGACAAGAAAAGGAAACAACAACATACACTCACTAAACAAGAATTACTAAAATATAGCTGCAACTGCTCCTATGTTCGCTGTAAGAGAACATAAGGTACCAAGCCTCTCCACAAAAGTCCAACCCTTCTCTCTGAATGAGAAATGATACATATAGACTCAATAAAATAGATTCCCCACCTTCAGGAGTCGAATTCCTTAGTGGTGGAACTGTGTCCAAGATTCTCTCAAGTAATAGGTAAGAGTGAGAAGGTCAAATACAAACTCTTCTCTTAGACTTTGTTTTGAATTTTGCTTCATTAATGAGGCCTAATTAACCATAAAAACAACCTATCATGTCTATTTTTTCATTATTACATTATATAACCTTGAACTACTTCAATTACATCATGGGTTTTGAATTTTACCAAGCCAACTGAAAAACTAAGAAATTACACAGTGAGATTTTAAATAAACTCTCAGAAATTTGCAGAAGCGTAGCGCCAACTTTGAGCCCACCTTAATGTGCCTTCTTGAAGTCAAAATTGTGATTTGAGAGAATGGTCAACTAGCCTTACCTATCTAGTTTCCCGAACACCTTGAATTTTTGAAAATGACCCATGGGAATGCCTTCAAAAACTCATTCTCCCAACATGTCTCCAGAAGCACAACACCTATCAAAAAGAGTACCATAATCATGATTTTTGACCCCTTTTTCTCCTTTTTTCTCAAAATGTGATCCCTTTCTGAGAAATCTGATGAAATGGGTTTTTAGAGGAGGTCGTTATATTTCCAAAAATGCAAGCCATTTTTCATTTGGAGGTCTGAGGAAAAAGCGCAACGCTTCTCTGACTAGCTCAATTTCTAAATTTGGCACCAAAATTATCAAAAAACAAAAAATGCTCATAAAACCTTCAAAATTGGTTATGAAGTGAAAAATTAGGTATTTAAAGCCCTCATAGAAGCTTCAAAAGGAATCTCCAAGTTATCCCTCTCATTTTTGTCCTTTAGGGTTTCCTTTAGCTTATTTTTCAACTGCTTAAGCTTGATGTTACATATCATGTTTTTGGTTTGATAATGATGTGCCATGTGCCTCAATAGTTGATTATCCCTGTTGGCTTTGTCAAGAAGCTATTTTAAGTGGTAATTGACCTTATTTATCCAATACTCTCTATGCTCATTCATATCCAAGTTAATTATGTCCTCCATGTCTAGGTCTTCATCTAGGAGATTATGTCCTTTCTCCTTCTTCAATGCCTTTTTGAGTCCCTTGGTCCTTGGTCTCTTTTTTTCTGACTTGTTTTTTATTTTCCTCATGTTCACTAGGCTCCAACATTGCTTTGCCTTTTCCTCCTTGTTGCAACACCTTATATTTCTCTTTCTCCATGATGAGTTATTTAGCCTTAAGTTGACTGTTCTCTTGTTCACGGAAGGAAATGATGAAATGAGGGAGTTAGGGAAGGGAAATGATGGTAGGGGAATTTTGGGATATATATAGGGGTTGTAGGAAACTTATGAAGTTTGAATGGAGTGGAATTAAAGAGAAATGAGTAGGAGAATTTGAAAAACAATCTTTCTAGGAAATTAACCAAAATGATAGGTATGAGCTAGAGTTTGTGCAAAGGTGAGGTAATATGAGGGTAGATGAGTTTATTAGTGAATGATAGGGTGATTTATACATGTGTAGAGGTATGATATGACAAGTTTAGAAGTTTTCAATGTCATAAATAACCAAACCCATCAGTTACACTAGTCTTGTAGCATGAAATTTCACATAAACCCTAGATGAAGAAAACTCACTTGCATTTATTTTGCCAAAGGAAAAAGGTGAGTGAGATGATAATACTTACATGTTGAATAGATTAGAAGAGAAAAGAATCAGAATGCAAGCTGAAATTTGAAATTTTGGTGATTTTTGGAAAGTTTTGGGCCACTCTGTCATAAGTGCAACGCCAAAGCGCGGTGCTACCTCCAGAAGCACAATGCCAAATTGCAACCTGCTTTTGGAGGCCTTAAACGACTCCAAATTAAGAACTTGATAGCTCTTTAGAAATATATTGAAGTTTTCTATAAGATGGAATCCTAAAGAATGTAATTTGGATAGCCCAGTAGGGAGAAAATTTGATTTTCCCAAGGTCACTCCAAAAACACACGGTGTCTCTGAGAAAAGCGTAGCGCCAACTTGCAGAGCACTTTTGGATGCTTTCCACTAATCCTAATCATGATATGAAGGTACCATTTGAAAGCTTAGGATGCATGCTATACAATATATTCCTTAAGCACTCCCAAAAATTTCTCCACATCCCTGAAAACCGGTCTTGACGTCAAGCTGTCCAAAATTGTAACAACTCTCCTGTTGCAAGTGTAGTTTGGGCATTTCCCTCAAATCATAACACCTGTGCATAAAATGAAGGAGGTTTTTGTTCCTTGGACTATAATTTACAAAAAAAGTGTTCACTTTTGTAAAATTCTTCTCCATAGGGTCATAAACATATTTTTAAGAAAAAATGTCCCTATGAGAAATGATGAGACAAGGTAGTGTACTATAGCATTGTCTTATTTGAAATAAAAAATTACCTTTACCTTTATTTCGCTTTCCCGAATATGCTAATTCCCTTTACCCACTGAATCACATGATGGGCATGTTTTTGTTTTGACATATGATTTCATGATGACACATGGAGTGAAATCCTAGACCATGACCTAAAATGAGGAATTTAACCATTTCATGACCTAAGACACTTAAATGAAGATATGACACCTTGAAGAAGACGTTGACCATGATGAGTGATGAAGACCATGAGTAATTGAAGGGAGCAACAATGACCTAGAGATCAACAACTAGTGACCAAATTTTATTTGAAGATTCACTTAAAAGACAAAAAATTGACTTGACACCCTAACAACACCTTGTGAGAGCATATTTGATCACTGGTGATAGGCTGAAACGACTGACACTAAGATTAGCTCTAGTTGGGGATGGCAGCTCCTTGGAGGTGTCAAGAACACCGTAGACTAGGTAGCCTTATTCATTGGGAAATGGAGTCAAAATGCAAAAGTATAAACTCATCCTAAAAATTGACTGACTATCTGAACTGACTTGACTATAAAAAACAGACCGACTAAACTTACTTATGGCAGTAGACCATCAGGATCTTAGGGCCTTCACCTTGGGCTTCAAATCCTGATGATAACTACCCACTTGCTGAAAATGTAGATACAATCATGTGTAATGATCCCTCCAGTGTAAACAATCCAGCAGATGGCTACTTACCTGAATCCTGTTCACACTTTCCTTGAGAAGGCAAAAACAACAAAAAATAGGCCACTCCAAGTGTCCACTGAACATATGTACATGATCCATAAATACAATAAGATTCATCTCCCTTGATGGCTGAAACAATTGAGCAAAAGAATTCTGAATAATTTGAAATGTCACCATGTCTTGAAAGTCAGGAGAAATATAAGCACACTCTTCATTTTATGGATTTGGAGGAAGGTCATCATGTGCAAGAGGCTCTAAAACAACCTGTTCTTTTTCACTACTTTCCTGTAACTCATGATGGTAAACTTGAAATCTAATATCCTCAAAATCTGAAGCTACATGTATGAATGTCTCTTCATGTAAATATGGATTGAAAGTTTCCAGAGCAACATATTCATTAATTATTTGGAAAATATTACTTTCAAAATATTTTTCCACAACTGGCACAACAAGATGTAATTCTATATCACATACCCTTTTAATTCCATCACCTTGGGCTACATTCTTGGGCTTTTGACAATAATATTGATTAAAAGGATCGAAAATCTACCTTTTATCCATTATTTCATCAGAAGAAACATAAAGCATTTGACTATCTATTTCTTCTTTTCCTTGCAGATTTAAAATTTGATGAACAGGTTAATCATTAAGTTTTAGGAAACAAACCTTCTACTCATTAATTTAGAACTCAATGGGTGAATGATGGTTCTCATGAATATTAATGCAAACCAACTCAGAATTAGAATCTTCATCAAGGAGTGGAGGGTAGCTAAAATGGCCATTATCATATGTTTCTTGTGCAATAAAAGAAAGGCGTGACTGCTGCTAATTATCACCTATTTTAGATGATAGAATCTTGATTACTTTCATCTATTTTAGAATTCTGCTCAATTTTGTTGTCATCCGTGGTAGACTCCATGATATTAACATGGTGGTGAAAAGGGTTTTCATTCAAAGCCTCCAACAATTCATCATCCATAAACTCTTCATCACCATAATCATTTTCCAGCTCTTGAATAAAATTTTCAAAATTATCAAAGCAATCCTCAATCAAAAGCAAAGAAGGATAGGCTTCTCTATACTTCTCAAAAAATATTGAGTGAAAATCCTTGAGAGAATAGATACAAGCAGTAGGTAAGATTTCATATCAAAACCGTGCTCTTTCTTCTAATGTGACCATGAACATCTTCATTAAACAATCTTCATGAAAATTAATCCTCAGCTTGCGCAAAGACATATGAAATCTTATTAAATGAAGTGTAGCATCATCACATTTTCCATATTAGCTAGTATGCTTTCCAATCTACCTGAGGCATGCGATTTGGAAAGCCTAGAACATGATCTCGATGCATAGGAGCATACCTTTTGGATTGAGAACTCATTTCGATTTCTGGATCCTGCTACCAATGGAGTCTTCAGATCAAATGGGAATCACCGGGTGAATGGTTTAGCCTTCATATGTTTCTAATCACTGTTCACCATCAACAATCAGATCTATTCTTTTTTGTTCTTTGCTAGAGGAGATATGACAGCTCGTTTCCCCGGCAATGGCACCAAAATGTTATCCTCTTTAATTTCCTAGCCTGAGGAGGAGATCGAAAAATGTAACCTCAAACCACTTTCAGTTCAGTAGCTAGCCCTACTGAACCAGAGAGGGATCTCTCTAAGGATTTTTCAATAAATAACTAAAATGAAATAGGTTTTACTCCAGATATACAAGCCTTGTTTGAGTATTTGTGAATTTAGGGTTTTTAGTTTGCTGGAGTAGGGATTAGAACATGTAATTAGGTCAAGGCTTCAAGTATGCAGTGAAAAGTATAAAGAGGAGCTAGATATCGGTGTGTTATGGTGAACTTAAATTGTTTGTCAATGTAGTGTAGGTCTGTGAGTTTAAGAGAACATAATGAGCATGTGAAAGCATGAATTCATTAGCCTTGGATGAAAAGAAACACAAGCATTATTTCCACATAAAAAGAGCTTAAATCTAAGATTTTTGTCTATATAACTACAAGTAAATTCACAGGAAGAAAATAAAGCATGAAAAGAGAGATGATTTATCCATTAGAATCTGATAGGAAAAGAAAACAACACCATAGACTCATTGAACAAGAATTCCTGAAATATAGTTGCAACTGCTCCTGTATTAGCTGTAAGAGAACATAAGGTACCAAGCCTCTCCACAAAAGTCCAACCCTTCTCTCTAAATGAGAAATGATACATATAGACTCAATAAATTTGCTTCCCCACCTTCAGGAGTCAAATTCTTTAGTGGTGGAACTGTTTCCAAGATTCTATCAACTAATAGGTAAGAGTGAGAAGGTCAAATACAAACTCTTCTCTTAGACTTTGTTTTGAATTTTGTTTCCTTAATGAGGCCTAATTAACCATAAAAACAGCCTATCATGTCTATTTATTCACTATTACATCATATAACCTCTAACGACTTCAATTACATCATGAGGTTTGACTTTGACCAAGTCAAATTGAAAAACTAGGAAATTAAATAGTGAATTTTTAAATAAAAACTCAGAAATTTGCAGAAGTGCAGTGCCAAATTTGATCCCAATCTAAGGTGCCTTCCTAAAGTCCAAATTGTGATTTGAGAGAATGGTCAACTCACCTTGCCTATCTAGTTTCCATAACACCTTGAATTGAAAATGACCCATGGGAAGGCCTTCAAAAGCTCATTCTCCCAAGGTGTCTCCAGAAGCAAAGCACCTATCAAAAAGAGTAGCAGAATGATGATTTTTGACCTATTTTTCTCCTTTTTGTCAAGATTTAAGACCTTTCTAAGAAATTTGATGAAATGGGTTTTGAGAGGATCTCATCAACTTTCCAAAAATGCAAGCCATTTTTCATTTGGAGGTTCAAGGAAAAGGCGCGGTGCTTCTGTGACTAGCTCAATTTTTGAATTTGGCACCAAAATTCTTAGAAAACAAAAAATGCTCAGAAAACCTTGAAAATTGGTTTTGAAGTGAAAAATGAGGTATTTCAAGCCCTCATGGATGCTTCAGCAATCATATCCAAGTTATCCCTCTCATTTTTGTCCTTTAGGGTTTCCTTTAGCTTAGTTTTCAACTACTTAAGCTTGATGTTACATATCATGTTTTTGGTTTGATAATGATGTGCGATGTGCCTCAGTAGCCGATTAACCCTGTTGGCTTTTTCAAGAAGCTATTCTAAGTGTTCATTGACCTTATTTAGCCAATACTCTCTATCCTCGTTGATCTCCAAAGCAATTATGTCCTCCATGTCTAGGTCTTCATTTAGTAGATTATGTCCTTTCTCCTCCTTCAATGCATTTTTGAGTCCCTTGGTCCCTGGTCTCTTTTTCCTGACTTGTTTTTCAGTTTCCTAATGTTTACTAGGCTCCAACACTACTTTTCCTTTGCCTCCTTGTTGCAACACTTTAGATTTAACTTTCCACATGATGAGTTATTTAGCGTTAAGTTGACTATTCTCTTGTTCAAGGAAGGAAATGATGAAATGAGGGATTTAGGGAAGAAAAATGATGGTAGGGGAATTTTTGGAGATAGATATCGGTTGCAAGAAACTTAGGAAGTTTGAATGGAGTGGAATGAGAGAGAGATATGAGTAGGAGAATTTGAAAAACAATTTTGCTAGGAAATTTCCCAAAATGATAGGTATGAGCTAGGGTTGTGTAAAGGTGAGGTAATTTGAGGGTAGACAAGTTGATTAGTGAATGATAGGGTGATTTATACATGTGCAGAGGTATGAGATGAAAATTTTAGAATTTTTCAATGTCATAACTAACCAAACCCATCAGTTACACTAGTCTTGCAGCCTGAAATTTCACATAAACCATAGATGAAGAAAACTCACATTTGCATTTATTTTACCAAAGGAAAAAGGTGAGCAATATGATGATACTTACTTTTTGAACAATCTCTAAGAGAAAATAATTGGAATGAAAGCTTAAATTTGAAATTTTGGTGAGTTTTGGCATGTTTTGGGCCACTCCATCCTAAGCGCAGTTCATAGAAGTGCACCGCCACTTTCAGAAGCACAACGGAATTCACAAAAGCGCGGCACCAACTTGAAACCTGATTTTGGAGGCCTTTAACAACTCAAAATTAAGAAATTGATAGCTCGTTGGGAAGCTCTTGAAGTATTATATAATATGGACTCCTAGAGAATGTAATTTGGACACTCTAGCAGGGAGAAAAAAATATTTTTCCAAGGTCACTCCAAAAACATAGGGTGTCTATAACAAAAGTGAAATTCCAACTTTCAGAGCACTTTTGGATGCCTTCCACTAATCCAAATCACAATATGAAGGTGCCATTGGAAATATTAGGATGTCTGATACATAATAGAGTCATTAAGCACTGCCAACACTTGCTACAAATCCCTAAAAAACTATCTTGAAGTCAAGTGTTTATAATTGTAACAACTCTCCCATTGCAAGTGTAGTTTGGGCATTTCCCTCAAATCATAACACTTGTGCATAAACTGAAGGAGTCTTATGTTCCTTGGACTATAATTGACAAAAATCTCATTCACTTTTGTAAAATTCTTCTCCATTGGGTCAGAAACATATTTTTAAGAAAAATTGTCCCTATGAGAAATGATAGGACAAGGTAGTGTACTGTAACAT